>ML391518.1:0-11888 GCA_005239525.1 Nicotiana knightiana
GTGAACCTTGAATAGTCATCAACTAGCACCATTACATATTTCTTACCACCTCTGTTCAGAGTTTGCATAGGACCACATAGGTCCATATGAACCAGTTCCAACGTCCTGGTGGTACTAACCATTTTCTTACTTTTGAAAGAAGATCTTACCTGCTTCCCCCTTGCACATGCCTCACAAACTTTGTCTTCCTTGAACTTAATGATAGGAATCCCTACCACTAAGTCTTTAGAGACTAGTTTGTTTAGCTGATTTAGACTTGCGTGACCAAGTCTTTTGTGCCACAGGAGGGGATCACTGTCCAACACACTTAGGCAAGTGAGTTCATTTTCAGACAGTGTGGACAAAGTCTATGACATAGATGTTATTCATTCTTTTCCCTACAAAACAATCTTGTCAGTAAGCAGGTTAATCACAAAACATTTTGTGGAAGTAAAGGCAACCAGGTTATCTCTGTCACACAGTTGTGACACACTGATCAAGCTATATTTCAAGCCATCTATCAGGTACACNAATTTGGTAGCCAGTTTTTCTTTTTAACAATACTCTCATTTCTTCAACTGGCCTGCTCTTTTGACATACACTCAATTTTGTAGTGGACAGTCTTACCACAGTGGGTGCAGATTTTATTCTCAGGGAGAGTGAGATACTTGCTTTTGGGATCCCACTTGGGAAATTGACTCCCAAAGCCAATCCCTCTTCGGTTGCTACTATGATTCTCTTGAAGCCATATCAAGGCATCAGAGGATTTATTCAATTTACAAGTTCGATCTAATTCATGTTTGACTTTGCCAAGTACTTTTTTAAGAGTTCTTGTCTGTTCATCCTTGGCATACATCTTGTCTTTTAGTTTTCCCACATTTTCTTCTAACATGATATGAGAATGATCAACAACCTTTTTACTGGATCCTAGCTTTAGCTTTAAGTTTTCAGATTTTAGTTCTAGAATCTCAGTTTCAAGTGGATGAACCTGGTTCAACAAGACAGTGTTTTTCTTTTCAGATTCACTAAGTCTGATTTCCAGGTTCATGCATTTTGCTTTTAGCATTTCACATTCTGTAGAGAGTTGTTCCTTCTCTTTGGTTGTTTCTTCAGAATCATCCATGAAATAAAGTAGCAACTCAGAGAGTTTTTCCTTAGATAGGAACATTATTTTATTTTTAAGATGGGAGATACTTACCTCTGGTTCTTTATGTGATTCCTCATCGGATTCTCCAATTGCCATGAGCGCCTGATCTTCATTCTCACCATCTTCTGATTCTTCATCTGAACTTTCCCCCCAAGCAGCAACCATAGCTTTTGTTGTGGTTTTCTTGGGTTGGACCAGTTTCTTCTTCTTATTCCTTCTTTCATATCTCTCCGTTTTCCATTCCACTTCCCACTGAGGACAGTTCTTGATAAGGTGGTCTGTCTTTCCACACTTGTAGCATCCCTCGTTGGTTGGCCTTTTTGGAGCTTTTGCTTTGTTGTAATTTCCTCCTCTAGAGATGCCCTTCTTCCTTATTAGAAAGTTTCTGAATTTTTTGGTAATCATGGACATCTCATCTTCCTCAAGATCTGCTCCCTCAGTGATTCTCAGTGCTAGACTCTTCTCCTTCTTTGGACCATCCATCTTCATTGTCTGCCTTCTAAGTTCATAGGCAGTAAGGTTTCCAATTAGTTCATCCAATCTGAGGGTTGCCATATTTTTGGATTCCTGGATAGCAGTGATTTTGCTTTCCCAGGAGATTGGTAAGACCCTTGTCAGGATCTTCTCTACCCTGTCCTCTTCAAGAATGACTCTACCAAGAGACTTAAGTTCATTTGTCAAAGTTGTGAACCTTGTGTACATCTCTTGGATTGTCTCTCCTTCTTTCATAGTGAAGTTTTCATATTGTGAGTACCTCTTGATCTTTTTACCTGAGGTGTTCCTTCATGGGCTACTTGCAAGGTATCCCAGATTTCTTTGGCAGTGGTGCAGCTTTGGATTCTGCTATACTCGTCTGGACCTAGTCCACACACTAGCCACTTCTTGGCCTTTGCATTTTTCTCCCATTTTTTCAGATCCTCAGCAGTGCAGTCAGCTCTTTTTTAGTGCTTCCGGGCTTAATTGTTTCATGATCATTGATGTTTATATGTCGATTTGGATTCGTTAACTTATTATTAAGTATTGTTTCAAGTATTTTGAAAGTGTTGGCTATTCTCTTGGTTTTGTTATGTTATATAAGGATTGAGCTGGATGTCAGTGTTACGATATGTATATAATTTCCGGTTGGTTTCGTTGTGAAATGATAATTGATGAAGTTTATGAGATTTACAGTCTCTTTTTACAATTGTTGATACAAAAATATTTTGAAAGGCTTGGCCTGAATTGTGAAAGTTTTTATAAATAAACTGATATGATTTGTCTAGTGGGAGCGGGTTGCACGCCGCAACAAGAAGTGATAAGGGTGGACAGGTGGGATCGGGTTGCACGCGGCAATAAGAGAAATAAAGGTGATATATATATAGGGAGGAGCAATAAGGGTGGACAGGTGGGAGCGGGTTGCGCGCTGCAACAAGGAGCGATAAGAGAGAATAATTATGTTTTACTGATTTTCAAAAATACGGATTTGGAAAACTCCTGTTTTATTAAAAAGGTTTTCATACTCTGATTTTATTTTGATTTAAATTGAAACTTGAAAATTTTGAGGAGTTGATTACAGTTGATATCTGAAAAGAGTTATCCGAGTTATTTTTACTTACTTTGGCTAGTTACTGGTTATCGAGTTTATTATTATTTCTTTCTTGCTCTATTATCTATTGTTCACAGGTTTTGTTGTAAATTTCCTCGTCACTACTTCGTCCAGATTAGGCTCGGCACTTACTCAGTACTTGGGGTCGGTTGTACTGATACTATACGCTGCACTCTTTTGTGCAGATGCAGGTACCGGCCAAAGTTAGGAGATCTTAGTAGTCGCGCATTTTTGTTCAGAGACACGAGGTAGATCCGCTGGAGTCCGCAGATTCCTAGAGTCTCCTCGTATTCATTTAGATATTGTTTTATTTCATTCGAAACAAAGATATATTTCTTTCAACCCATTTATTTGTAGTATTCTTAGTAGTTCGTGAACTGTGACACCAGATCCTGGGATAGTTTTCTAGTTATAAAATTAGTTCGTGGTTCGGCTTATTGTTGACCTTTATTAGTACTCATTTTTAAATTGTTTCACTGTGTTTAAGTAATATTCAAAGGAAAATGGTTAATTAAATTTCTAACATTGGCTTGCCTAGCAAGTATTATGTTAGGCGCCATTACGATCCCGTGGGTTGGGAATTTGGTTCGTGACACCTATTATACAAAGGGGAGCTCATTCATTTGTAAACATCATCAATCATTGGCAAAGAATATACACTGTTACTTTCTCGCTCATCTCTCAGAATCATTGGTTAGCTTTATTGTCCTTCCTTTACTGTTCATATTAGTGTACCTCGAGGCCATCATAGCTCGAGGTCGAGGCTTGCTCATACATTGGTTTGATTTAGCTTGCTCACTTAACTTATACGTTTGTCTTCTTGTTTATCGATTACTATTGGACTAAATCACGTATCTTGAAGACCTCGATACAAATTTAATTATTATTCAGATTATAGGGTAAACATGAATCTTGTTAGGATTAGTTTCTGTACAAATATGAATTCAATTAAGTGAATTGGTTTTGTAGTAATAATGATGATATAAATGCATATACTAGTAATAATGATGATTGAAATTGTATGTTTAGCAGCTTAGCGAAAGAATTTTATAATCAGATTCTAGGAAAGATCAACTTACCCCAATAACCGCAACCGCGTTGAATTTTAAAAAAATATTTCAACCCGCCCCGCCCCGCCCCGCCCCGCCCCATATCCATCCACCCTGCTCCGCACCAGCATAAGTTGAAACCCGCACCGCTTTATTACCATCCCTAATAGAAAATAATGGAAGTTCTAAAGCTAAATTCCCTCGGACCAACGCCAATGAATGGATTAAATAACACCATTTGTATTATTCAGATGCGATATATACTACCTAATAACTAATTTATGCGTAAATACAGAGATGCACATGCAGATCATAACGGATTAACTTATCGAGAAATATAGAAAATGAAATATATGAAGGAAAAAAACGAAACAATCATCGAATTTGAAACAGATGGCTTGTGCAGGGTCATTGACCATCCATCCATGATCTCCCGACTACTTTTCATTTCATCTAATTTCATATCTAAGGTTTAGATTACATGCTTATCCGCTTCTCTCTCTTTTATATATATATATATATATATATATATATATATATATATATATATATATATATATATATATGTGTGTGTGTGTGTGATAAATGTTGAACGACTAGAATAACTTTGAAATATTGATCGACTTTTATAACCTTAATTATTTGTATAATTTAAAGATATAATTGTAAATTACCTGAGGCTAAATTTTCTTTCCATTTAAACTACGCATACACAGTGTTACATAGCCGACTTTGGATCAAATTCTTTTTCTTTGTGACATACTTTTTCTTGATATCCTACTTTTTGTTGGACAATATATGGACGATTTAAGTTTCTCCTCACAACCAACTTTAGTTTGTTAGCCTTTTCCTTTTCTGACAACAATATACTTCCTTATTTAATCTTTTGCCGTTTCCATAGCTTTATTGCACGAATTCATGTAGGAAAAGAAAATGTCATTGTCCACATTATTTGTTGTTCTCTAAAGGTTTTGATGTTGAACGAAGTAATTTTCTCCAAAGATATTATTAGTTTTCTTTATTGTTCCCTTTTCATGAATTAGAAAGAAAAATAATGACATCTTAACTTTTATTGTAATTGTTTTTGTGTCGTACTTCTTTGTTTTTCGGCGTAGTTTTTAGACCCATACAACAAAACATAAAAATAACAAAATAGAAAAGGATAAGGGATTTATCAATCTTCTGTCATTCCAGTAGATTTTCATTACAATATTTTTGTTGGCTGGATTTCCAGTACTCTCCAATATGTTACTATTTCAACTTTATTTTTGAACTACATGTTAGTAATTTGATAAATTCGATTTAAATTGACTTATATTGGTGTGCTTGTCAAAATTTTGCTACTTCATTGGCATTACCCCTCTGTAAAATTTGACTGCTGGATCTGTTTATAAACGCAAGCAAAAAATGTTTACCCTATCACTTGCTACAGTAGAGGTCTACTAATATCGTTCAGAACCAGAATTGAATTACGAAGGAAACTTGCATTCCCTTTTCGTTTTCCTTTTGCGGCTGGACTTAAAGAAGTAATGGGGATGCCTTTGTATGATTCATCAAATTCAGAAAGAGAACAGCTTCTTGTTGTGTCAATGCTACAAGGATGGCATGCACTTGCTTCTTGTTGACAAGATATGTTGCTGCAAAATTTTAGATGCGCCTCCGTCTAGAGACAAGTCAATAATTTAGAGTTATTGGATTCAGAATGATAGCAATTTTATATTATTGAGAATTAAGTTAGTTATAAGAGAGGGCATTTTAGTCAATACACATAGACACACACGTGAGAGGCATGTAGTCAGTTTAGTTTGTTAAATAATGTTTAGCCTTGTAACAGTACTCAACGAAAATGAAATGAACTTCTTCTTTTTCCTTCCTCTTCCTCTTCTTCTCTGAATTCTCTAGAATTTAGGGTTCAAACTTTACATGCAATTCAGATTTTATCATGGTATCAGAGCAGGTTGTTGTAATCGAGATAAAATTATGCAAGATCTGAACATCGAACACTGATTAGAAGCTTCGATTCCATCAGCCATGGCGGAAACGGCAAGTCTTCCAATTGATCAAAACCATCCTTTGTTTTTAGCAGCGACAGATACGCTTGGAGTTGCATTGCACGATATCAAGCTCACCGGACCTGAAAATTATGGTTTGTGGAGTAGATCGATGCGGATGGCATTTTTGGTGAAAACCAAGCTAGGTTTCATAGAAGGAACTTGCTTGAAAATCTCGTACAAAGAGAGAATTGGCGAATCAATGGGAAAGATGTAACGCGGTTGTTCTTTATAGGACAAACAGTATCTGCAGAATTACAACCGAGTATCATTTATGCTTAGAATGCAAAAACAGTATAGAACGAGTTCAAGGAGAGGTTTGATAAATCTAATCTCACTCGTTTTTACCTTTTATGGATTACAAATTGGATCATTAAAGAAGGGTATTGATTCTGTAACATCATATTATACGAAAATGAAAGATCTCTGGGATGAAATTTACTTACTAGTTCCAGCGCCTTGTTGTGATTGTGAAGAAACTAGGCCTTCTATTGAGAAATTTAAGAATTTGCGTTTGTTACAGTTAGTTGGGCTTAATGAAAGCTATAGTCAAGTGAGATATCAGATATTGCCTAAGACGCCAGTATTGACTGTAAATCAGGCTTATGCTTTGGTCATTCAAGAAGAAAGCCAACGTGAACTGAGTGTGCTTGAAGTAAATAGGGAACCTTTAACTATTATGGCACGACAGAATCAAAGATATAAGGCTAAGAGGATTGGGATTGTTTGTGAACACTGTGGAAATACATAGGACATCTCAAGGAGAATTGCTATAAAATTATAGGATATCCTCCTGACTTCAAGAGCAAGAAGAAACAACAAGGACAAGGAAACAGAACTTAAGCTAACATGATAACAGAAGAAACTACAAGCTTATTTCTAGGCCAACAGATGGGACAACTATTCACTGAGAGTCGATACAAACAGATAGTGGAGCTTCTGAATAAAACACCTGCAGGGGATTGTCATACACTAATGGCAGGTATAACCACATTGTTGTCTGATACATCTTTGTGTGAATGGGTAATAGATACAGGAGCATCTCACCATATCACATGTCATGAAGAAATTTTATCAAATTTAGAGAACATTGAGCAACACGGGAATCACAAAGTGCATGTTCCAACAGGTAGCAAATGTTCAGTAACACACAAAGAAAGTGCTTCTATACTATAGGGATATGAACTAAAAGATGTGTTATATGTTCCAGATTTTAAATTCAATCTATTTTCAGTCTCTAAGTTGACCAAGGATTTGTTGTGTTGTGATCTATTCTTCCCTGACTTTTGTGTATTGCAGGGTCGTTACAACGGGAAGGTGATGGGGATTGGTAGAGAGAGTTGTAGACTTTATATACTCAAATGGAGAGACAAGTCTGTAGCAGCATTGGCTACCAAGGATACTGATGAGTGCACTCTTTGGCATATGAGATTAGGATATCCATCAATAATGGCAATGAAGCACATTTCTGCCTTGAACAATAAAGTAGTGGATAGTTTGCAATGTAACTGTGAAGTATGTCCTTTAGCTAAGCAAAGTAGATTAAAATTACCTCTTAGTAGCAGCAAGACTAGGTGTATTTTTCAGCTTATTCATCTTGATGTTTGGGGTCCTCGTAAGCTGCCTACATATGATAGAAAACATTATTTTCTTACAATTGTGGATGACTTTAGTAGATATACCTGGGTATGTTTGTTGCAGTCTAAGTGTGAAGTTGTAACAGTGTTGAAAGACTTTCTTATAATGGCAAAGACTCAATTTGACATGAATGTGAAAGTATTGAGATCTGATAATGGAAGAGAGTTTTTTAATTCCAGCTGTAATGCACTGTTGGCATCCTTAGGCATTGTACATCAAAGGAGTTGCCCATACACACCCCAACAGAATGGGGTGGTGGAAAGGAAACACAGACATATACTTGAAGTGGCTAGAGCATTACAACTTCAGAGTTTTGTTCCAAGTAGATTTTGGGGAGATTGCATCAAGACAGCTGTTTACCTGATCAACAAGTTGCGTACATCCATACTACAGGAAAAATATCCTTATGAGATTGTGTATAATAAATCACATGTTATTGATCACTTAAAGGTGTTTGGTTGTTTATGTTTCTCTAGAAACTTACCAAAAGGAGACAAGTTTGCAAAGAGAGCAAGAAAATACGTCCTCATAGGCTACTCAGAAGTTCAAAAGGGGTACAGATTGTTTGACTTAGACACTACGACTATCTTTATAAGTAGGGATGTTAGTATTAGAGAACATATAGTTTCTTTTAAATAAGGTGTGACCATTAGACAAGATCCCTTTCCTACACAAGCTACTATACCATCCCATCCTGATCTCTCATTGACTACATCCACAGACCTTCAAGTTCCACCTACAGACAATATTCTAGTCATAGAAAACACCAATATACCTACTACAGAAATCCTACAGATTGATCATACAGCCCAAAACACAGAAGCAGCAGAGGTTGAGCATGATGATCAAGATACCTCCACTGACTTAGTTACAAACACTGAGTCAGAACTCAATGTGAGTTCTGACAACAACATACTTGAGCCTAGCAATGATCAAGAGCTTAGGAAGACTACTAGGACCTTTAAACCTCCATTTTGGTTAAAAGACTACCAAACTACTAAAAAGTTCTCTGCCCAATGCTTATATCCATTGACTAACACCCTTACTTATGCTAACCTAATAGCAGGTTATCAAGCATACTTGCAGGATTTCTCAGCTGAAGTTGAACCTACTAATTTTCAGTAGGTTTCCATTTATAGTAGGTGTGTAACAGCTATGCAATAGGAAATGCAAGCTCTTGAAGATGATCATACTTGGGAGATAGTGGACTTACTAGCAGGGAAGCAAGCTATTGATTCCAAATGGGTATACAAGATCAAGTACAAAGCCAATGGAGACGCAGACAGATACAAAGCAAGGCTGGTTGCTAAAGGTTATAATCAAAAAGAAGGGCTGGACTACCAAGACACATTCTCACCTATAGCAAAGATGGTCACAGCCAGGACAATTATCAGTATAGCAGCTACCAAAAGTTGGCTTTATCTCAAATGGAAGTTAGCAATGCTTTTCTACAGGAGATCTCTATGAAGAATTTATATGCAGTTGCCTCAGGAATTTCATAAACAGGGGGAGTTGAAAGTGTGCAGCCTTATGAAATTCCTCTATGATCTTAAACAAGCATCTAGGCAAGAGAATATAAAGCTCAGTGATGCACTTGTTCAGAGTGGTTACAAACAAAGTCCTTTTGATTATTCCTTATTCACAAAGCAGCAAGGAGGAGAGATAGTCATTATCCTGGTGTATGTGGATGATTTGATGATTACTGGGAGCTCTTCAAACTTAGTCAATGATGCCAAGATAATTCTAAAAAGTAAGTTCAAAGTTAAGGACTTAGGCAAGCTAAGATATTTTCTGGGAATTGAGGTCTCAAGGTCAAAGAAAGGAATCTTGCTCAATCAAAGAAAGTATGCCCTGAAACTAATTTCAGAGGTAGGCTTAAGTGGTGCAAAGCCAGTTGCAACTCTTATAGAGTTAAATTAAAAATTGACAACTGTGGAGTATGACACATGTGTTGGGAAGACAGGAGACTTAGAGCTAAAAGATAATTCAGCTTATCAAAGACAGATAAGAAGGTTGTTATACCTAACTATCACCAGGCCTGATATAAGTTTTGCAGTGCAAACTCTGAGCCAATTCATGCAAAGGCCCAAACAGTAACATATGGAGTCAGCATTGAGAATAGTGAGGTATGTCAAATGAGCATCAGGCATGGGATTGTTGATGGAAGCGGAACTGATTGATCATCTCATTGCTTATTGTGATTCAGACTCGGTACCATGCCTTAATACAAGAAAATATGTGACAAGGTATGTTGTTAAACTAGTTAATTCTTTGATATCATGGAAATCTAAGAAGCAATCTACAGTAAGAAGGAGTTCAGCAAAAGCTGAATACAGAAGTATGGCTTATGCAACTGCAGAAATCACATGGTTAACAGGATTGCTAGAAGACTTGGGAATTAAAGTGTCTAGACCTGTTACATTGTTCTGAAGGATGCAATACAAATAGCTGGGAATCCAATATTTCACGAGCGTACAAAGCATATCGAGATCGATTGCCACATTCTTAGAGAGAAGATCAAGTCAGGCCTTATTACTCCAAGTCATGTTTCTTCCTCCTTACAATTAGCATATCATCTAACAAAAGGACTCACGGCTGCACAACATTCCTTCTTAGTGTCCAAGCTTGGTGTGTTAGACATTTTTCACCCTCCAGCTTGAGGGGGAGTATTGAGAATTAAGTTAGTTACAAGAGAGAGCATTTTAGTCAATACACATAGACACACGTGAGAGGCATGTGATAGTCAGTTTAGTTTGTTAAATATTGTTTAGCCTTGTAACAGTACTCAATGAAAATGAAATGAACTTCTTCATCTTCCTTCCTCTCCCTCTTCTTCTCTGAATTCTCTAGAATTTAGGGTTCAAACTTTACATGCAATTCAAATTTTATCATATATGTATATACATGTTTATGCATATTAATCATTTTAACAAATTTACATGGAATTAGACAAACGCTAAAATTGTGAGTTCAATTAAATACGTTCTATATTCAGCTTTACCTCCACCCAAAGGCTAATAATTTGAGTGGGAGTATTGAAAAGATATCTTAAATGCATTGCAGATTATTCTCTTTCCTTATTTGCGGATTTAGTTCTTTTTGGACAACACTGAAATCCTAATTTTTTAACAGAGTAAAATGCCTGTGATGCAATATGATATTCACACCATGTGTATTAAACAAAATATACAGCAGTTTGTTCCATTTTTCTTTTCTAGCATTGAGAACATGAATCCAGGATCTTTAATTAAAGCTGCTAATTAAAAGTTTTCCTACAACTCAATATAACGATAACACACATATTCACAATCGAGCTAACAAAAACAACCGCATGCGTATATGTGATGAGCAAGATCATTGGTTTTAGGAAAAGATTAAACCATCTCTAACTCCTAAATCGTCCCAGGAATCAAAAGCCAAGTTTTTAAAAAGAAAAAGAAATCACATGGAATGATAAATGAATAGAACCTTTTCGAGCGCGAGTCCAAACAGTGATAGAAGGAAAAATAGAAAAAAGGAAAACTGGAGCCTCAAATTGGTATTCATGCTCAAGCAAGGAAAATTAGGAACATAATACTTATGACGCTATTATGGCGGCATTTATATACATATATTTTAAGGGTTGTTTTATTATTGATATTTGTCTTATTAATTTTATTTGGTGTCCCTTCATATAAAAAATTGTCTATATCATCACATGTCATTATTAACATGCAACGCACGTACATAAAAACTAGTATTATACTAAAAGTACGAAGCCCCTTAACGAAATATCATTCATCTTTTTTACTCTTTAAAAATAGATTTATTTTGGACAATATTGTCATTTAAAGTAGATTCCTAATATTTAGAACCTTAAAATAATTAAAATTTTACTTATTAAATCTTTCCTTACTTAATTATGTACGAAGTTCTCAACTTAAATTTTACCTTATATAAACTTCTTTCCTACTCAACTAACATTTCTTAATCATTAAAATATTCGATCTGTTATGAAACAATAAAGAACAAGAACAATATTGCAGAGAAAGAGAGAGGAAATTCTTATTGAATTTTAGGATGATTTACAATGAGCTAAGACCCCTCTATTTATAGGGGAAAATGACTTAGCCACAAAGTAGAACTCTCTAAAAGATAGACATTCACTCTAAATAGAGTTCTATTTATAACACCCCCCCCCCCTGAATAGACATTCAAGGGNTTGACTCCCCCTGATGAGAGCATCAATTCACATCTTTGAGCATTCGCATCCCGATCTTGTACACTAGCTTCTTGAAGGTTGACGTTGGTAGAGATTTTGTGAACAAATCAGCCATATTATCACTTGAACGAATCTGTTGCACATTGATATCACCATTCTTTTGAAGATCATGTGTGAAAAATAACTTTGGTGAAATATGTTTTGTCCTATCTCCTTTTATGAATCCTCCCTTCAATTG
>ML391518.1:17236-38854 GCA_005239525.1 Nicotiana knightiana
CAACACTGTTTTATAAAACAAATAAAACTAATGATTACTACTTATGTAAAGAACTGGATTACATGATGTTTATTCATTACTTATTATGAATAGGCAAAAATAAATATATTATAATAATCTTAATTATCTTTAACCACGGGTCCATCATCGATCAAGTGGTCTATTTTCCATCAGGGCGCTCAAAGAAGTCTGCCACACCTAAGTGGGTGATGTCAAAATCATTGTCAGAGACAAAATTGGCTTCATGGCCTTTATTCTTTAGAGATGCTTGATAAAACTCAACCAAATGTCTTGGTACACGATATTTATAGATCTTGCATATAATCACATTGCCAAAATATTTTGGCGTACAATAGGTACGTGATCAATGACCATTCATGCCATAATAATGAAATTATTTTCTTATTTCATCTCAAACCTCTTTTTAGAGGTGAGTGTGATATATTCGCTACCACTAGCACGTTCATATTCTTCCAAGAATAAATATGTATTCATAAATCAGATGTTGTCACATTCTCATCATGAATGTATCATAATCATCTATATGTGCTTTACAAAATCTCATGTACAATCGATGACAAATATTACTTTCATAGACGGAAAGATTATTTTGAGAATTCTTAATATTCCCATTATCATAATGATGACGATTATAATTTCGTCTATCGCCATGTCCACATCCATTGATATCTTTTCGATAATAATTGTCTTCTTTCAGACTTATCATATATTGGTATCAAATTCTCTTAAAAGGAATGAGAATGAAGCAAATTTAATGGGACGGGTTTTCATATCTTTGCGTACAATCATACATGAATTTGATTATGGCACGACATAGAAATTTTACCACTTCGGGTGGTTATAATTTCTTGCAAACTCTATCGGAGTTATAATCAAAGTTTATTGTCTTTGCTTGCATTTAAAATCAAATTATAGAATTTCAAGAATTTAAAAGAGAAAAATAAAGTAAAATACTTACCTTAAATTCAGAATTTAATCATGAAGAAAGTTCATGGAGAATTGACAATCATTATACTCAATCCCAAAGTTTCTACTCAATTTAGAGTCTCGTGCTGATAACGTGTTATGAAACAATAAAGAACAAGAACAATATTGCAGAGAAAGAGAGAGGAAATTCTTATTGAATTTTGGGATGATTTACAATGAGCTAAGACCACTCTATTTATAAGGAAAAAATAACTTAGCCACAAAGTACAACTCTTTAAAAGATAGACATTCACTCTAAATAGAGTTCTATTTATAACACGATCTCTATTCTCTTGAATTAATTTTTAACTTTTACCGATTGCCTCGACAATCTCTAGCTCTAAAGGAACTTCCTTTCAGAAGGAATTAGAATTCTTATCCTTTTATTGAAATGGTAAATTCTAGGAAAGTCAACGTGAAAATTTTTAATACACTTAAAATCTTAAATATTTAGTTCATCAAAAATTTAATATACTAACGTAATTTTAGTTTTATCTAACACGGATTATAGTATAATATAATTTATTCAACATAAAATTATCTTTTGAAGAAATAATTAGTTATCAAAGGCTAAATATAATTAAGATTTGCTACGACGATGAAGTACTAAGAGAAAGAACGTGAAAAACATGCTAACTCATAGGAAGAGAAACAAAAACTTTGTTAGAAATTGCAACGTAGAAATGTAACTGCTTAGAAATTTGTAATTTGAGTTCTAATCTAATGGTTATTAGTTTTAAAATAGAGTTCACACTAGATAAAATATTCATTTGATTATTCTTCTAGCTAATGTTTAGGGGTTTAAAATTAAATATGATTTATTACTTATTATACCTTTGCTTATTTGAATTAAGTAAGAGATCCTTATATTTAGGACTTTAAAATTATTAAAGCTTTATCTTCTATGAATGTAAAATTAAAGTATAATTAAATAACACCAAATATGTATAAGTTTTACCTTATATATGAATTTTATACAGTTGAACGTTTTTAGCCCAAAAAATTGTATAATCATGCTACTTTTTAGGTGAAAAATTATGATGTAATAAAACAAAATAACATAGAGAAAACATTAAAGAAAGAAGAAGTAGTTTGCTTTGTCCTTTATTCAAATCAGTATTAACCTGTAAATGCTATGAGTATTCTTTGTGAGATTGGTCCATTGGCTATTAATTTTATTCTTTGATCAATAATTTATTTAGATAAAAATATTAATATAGATTTCAAAATATTATTAAAAAAACTTAGGAAAATATATAATAATATCAAGAGAAAGAGAGAGAAAAGTAATTGACAAAAGTCATTTACTAATATTACGACAAACATAAAGGGAAAAAGTTTGATTTTTAACATTTGACAAAAGAATTTTGTGGATAAAAATAAAGTTAAAATTAACTATTTATTTTATTGTATGAGCTAATATTATTTAAATCCTAAGAAATATAAATTATTTCTATTAATGATTGAAAAAGATAATTAAGTATTCGAATTGACCTTTTTTCCGAATTTGAATTAACTAACTAGAAAAATAATCTAATTTTATTCCTTTCCAAATTCTTCATATAGCTAAAATTATTTTTTAAGTTTACACAAATCTTAGAGTACATAAATTATTTTTCAGAAAAATACCGTCGGCAATAAAAGAAATCAGAACATAAAATAAAATTTAATATAGTATTAACAATTAAATTGGTTAAATACAAACTTTAAGAAATAAGGATAAAATAGTAAGTCAAAATGTATTCCTAAAGAGATTTCACGTGAGATACAATAACATATATGTAAATCATATTATAAGATATGTATAATCACAAAATAATGTACAACTAATTTAACTAAGTTCATTATCTATGCATATTCAGAAGATATTTAATACAATTACTATGAGAAAAATTACAAAAATTGCATTATATATATATATATATATATATATATATATATATATATATATATATATATATATATATGTGTGTGTGTGTGTGTGTGTGTGTATAGCTAACCTACTTTATGATTGTAGTAGGTTAATTAGCAATGTATGCATATTTGTTTTTTCTAAAATAACTTTATTATCGTTTACCTCGAAATACGAGTTACAATTAAACTTGTAATGTGGTTATAAGGATACGTGATTTGATCCAATGGCAATTGATAAATGACTAGATAAATAAATGAATTAAACGATTAAGATAAACCAAACCAGTGTAATTGCAAGTTATCGACCTCGATTTGGGATAGGCTCGAGATCAAGTGTCAAGAACAATAAGAACAACAAGAATAAGAACAGAAGGAACTTGTAAGCAAGTAAAAGAGTAGAGTGTTTATTATTTGTCACAAATTGCGTATGTGATTCATGTGTGTCTTACAAATGAATATGGTTCCTCTTTATATAGTAGATGATTCCTAAAAAGGTATAACTTTAATTTCGGAAGTAAAATACATGATTGATATCAATAACCGTTAATGGTTCTGCCAATTCTGAGATTTCCGTTGAGAATGGTGGTCGATTGCTGATATCTCGTTATTCCGTTACTTCAGTATTGATTTAGTCCGATTTCGATCCTTCAGTCTTCGTGTTCCTTGAGCCCATAAAATCGGGCGTGGTCGATTTTAACCGTATACAGATAGTCCCCACATTTCTTAGAATAGAATGATAAGAAACGATTTGAACATCGATTCCTCAATACCTCGATCATGACGTCGCCATCTCCATGACGTAAGCGATGGATGTGACCGAAATGTCCCGTCGGTTCGGTTCTCAAAAAACCATCAATGCATGTCAGTTGTCGGTCAGCCACTAGTGATAGTGAATTTTCATCTCGAGCCTATAAATACCACCTCTTTAGTTGATTCAAACTTTACTTCGCTTTGATCATAAACTCTTAACTCCCAATTCTTCTCATATTTCTCTAATGGCAACCAATTGCGCCACCACTGCTTCAACCGGAGCCACTAACTTCATAACTTTCTTCCACCTTCTACAAGCATACAACTGGCAAAGACTTCTAAGACTATGTCACAAAAAGAGAAAGCTTCATCTTCTTCTTCCCGGCCGGCCGGCGATAAGACACCGGTGGAACCTCGTATCAAGGAATGTGTCCCGGGGCCAATTGACTTAATTCAAAGTCGAAAGGCCCTTCTCAGTCCCAGGTCGCTGTGAACCCATGTCCCGATATATCTGCTCAATATTGGAAGGTGACCTTGAGAGGGTGAAGGAGGACTGTGGTTGTGAAAATATGTAAGTGGTGGTTCCTTCCCCTGAGGAGGATATCACTACTTACCTGAAAGGGTACCTTAGTGTATATACCTACCCTTTCACTCTGGGTCCCATGGACCCGGTCATACTCGACTTCTGCCGCCAGTACCGAGTAACCCTCGGTCAAATTTATCCCTCATGCTGGCGTATCGTCAACCTGATCAGGTTCTTTTCAAGCAAGGTTGAGGGAATGGACTTCATCCTCGATCATCTGATAAGACTATACAACCCATGCCTTTATCGAGGTGGGTTACTAAAGTTGCAGTGTCGGGTTACGAAGACGGTGTTCTCAAGTATTGATGAAGACAAAGATCGAGGTTGGATGGGCCGATTCATCCGAATCAAGACCTCGATCTGATTCCAGTCGAGAAAATGACATTCCCTAAGGAATGGAACATGCAACGTAAGTGCAACTTCGATTCGAGCACTTTACTATTTTACTTTCTTTATTCCTTTGTTGACTCATGTTCTCTTCTCATGATGTAGCTTCTCCTTGGTTCCCCGATGCAATTCCGGATCTTGAAGGCTGGGTTCGGCAGCTAGCCTCCACCTATACTTACACCGAACGTAGCTGGCACGATTTTGCCAAGGGCCGATGGAAAGCCGAAAACCACGGTGAGTTCCTTTGCTTGTACATCGAAGTTTTCCTTGTGGTATAATCCTTATTAACTCGATTTCTTTACGTGCAGGCCTTGGTGAAAATGTGGTCATGAGGCCACTTCCGCCCGGGGAGGAGTAGGCGTTGAAGCTGAATAAAGAGAGGAAGAGGAGAAGGACTTCCCTTTTCGATACCCCCAAGCCAAGAAAAGATAAATCTCGAAAGTCGAAAGTTGAGCCTTCTGTTCCTCGTATCGATAAAGTGGGTGAAGATGACGACTGTCAACTGGTAGCTCGAAGCACTGGATATTTTGAGTCGGTGGGTCTCGAGGCGGCTCCTCCTCGGCCCGAGGGCATCTCGGAGGAGGGTTCGAGAAAAGTCCCCGAGCAATCGGGTGGTGAGAATGCCCTCCGCCGTGATATACAACTGGCGGATGTACCCGAAGGGTCTAGTCCCGAGGTCCTTCAGAAAGAAGATAATGTCCCAAGTGATTCACTTGTGATAATCTACATCGGTGACTCACCGCTCGGTCCCTCATTCTCTGAGGGGCAATTCCAATAAGCTCGAGCCATGGGTACTCCTGATGTGGGACAGGCCCATGATGGGAATGACATATTCTGGGATTTCTTCGTTGGAGTTAACGATGGTCCCGAGCCAAATTCTTCGTTCGTGTTTGACGAGGCCAGCGTTTTTTGAAGCAAGTAAGTTTATTTTCTTCGTATCATATTCATGTTTACTTCATATATCTTCAAGCCTGACCCTTTTCTTTGTATACAATCCATGGTGCTTCATCGAGAAGCATCTTCGAAATCCAAGGCCGAGATATCTCGGTACGAGGCAGAGCTCAAGAAGCTCATAGAGGAGAGAGATAGCCTCAAGCATCTCTACGTTTAAAAGGAGGAGGAGATGTTGGCCCTTCGAGCTGAACTCACAAAGGCTCAACAAGATCGGGCTGATCTCGTCGAACAAGTAATGTAACTTCTTGCAAGTCCTGCTAAATTTTCAAATTTGGCAACTAACCCTTCGTTTTTGCAGTTTCAGCGGAAGGGTGAGCTGATTGAGCAGCTTCGAGAGGAGGCCAAAATGAAAAAAGCCAAAACTCTACGCTGGAGATAGCATATGGAGCGCCTCACCTCGGAGAAGGATACACTTCGGGCCCAACTGGCATTAGTCGAAAGCCAGCTCCAAGCTGTGAGGGAGGAAAACTCGGCTCGAGCTCGAAAGATTGAAGAGCTCGAGGTTAAGCTGGCCGCCGAGATTTCTAAGGCTAAGCATGAGATAGAGGCGCTTGTGGCCTCTTACCGAGATGATGTCGAGGCTTCCAATCTTCGGGCACAGGATATCTCCGCTGCAGCTGGAATAAGATTGTCGTGCACGGTCGTCCATGATTGGGGGAAATCTCGGAGAGAGGCTCTCGAAGAAATACACGCATGTGGCTTCGACCTCTCGATTGATATTGAAGATGCCAAAGTTTTGGAAGTCGAGGCCGCAACTTTGCTTTCCGATGAAGAGGAATCAGCAAGTAGGTCCGAGAGCGGAGAGGGCGATGATGAGGCTGTTGAAGAAGCGGCTCCCGAAGATGTAGTTCGCGAGGACGTGGCTCCCGGGATAGACTAGGCCTTTAAGATGTTTTTTATTTTTTATTTTTTATCTTTTTTGTGTAAGGCCTTGATCGGCTTACGACATATACGATATAAAATATAGTTTTTCTTTGATGTCTTAGCAAATTACTTTTTCATGCCTTTGTATGTTTATTTGCCTTCATTGAGAATGTTGAAAATATTTATGTTTGTAGTTCAACTCGTGATCGAAATAAACCCTTAAGCTTTTTGTTTTTACGAGGGCAAGTCCCGGAGTTTGAAACTCGTTCGAGACCTTGTCTTGGGGGTGGCTCGATCGAATCGATCGACGAGTTATCTTTAATAACCAAGTTCGAATGAATCTTGAGTTTTGGGATAAAGTGGACCCTTAGGTTTTCATCAAATGATTGTTAAGTATTTCGAGCTCACCGCTACATACCCTTTAGGTGAATCTTCGAGTTGTAGTTGACATTTGTTTGAGCTCGGAATAACTGAACCCTTAGGTTCGAATCGAGTGAGAGCGAGGTCTCGAACTCTAATTGTATTGGCCCTTAGGATTTTTAGATTGGCCCTTAGGCTTTCTATATTGACCCTTAGGCTAATTAGATCGGCCCTTAGGCTCTTTAAGTTGGCCCTTAGGATCTTTAGATCAGCTGTTAGGCTCTTTAGATCGGCCCTTAGGCTCTTTAAGTTGGGCTGATTCGGCCTCTAAAGACGGCTATTATTTTCCCCTTTTCGGCTAAAAGACTTAGTGAAAATTTCTTTATGCCTTAGCATGTGTTTTTTGTACCCATTGGGTTTTTCGAGGGTCCAATGATCGGAACCCTATTTTTTCTTAACTGGTTTGTGTTAAGATAATTTGATACCTCTTAAGGTTTATTTGAAAGCTGATATTATCGAAGCCTTTAAATTATTCGAAGGATGATTTTATCGAAGCCCTTTTTATTTGATTTGCTGAGGATAACCTTATTTAACCGGTTTTTTAAAGTATTTGGAGGCCTCTAGTTTATGAAGGAAGTCGGACATCTCTGAGCCGCATTTATTTCAGCCGTAGCCTTTAATGTGACCGTAGTCTTTAATATGGACATAGCCTTAGGGTATGCCTCCTGGACTTGTTTCATGATAACATTTCGAACTTGTTCGAAACGTTGGTCCCGAGTGTGATGGCCTTGGCCTATATATCGAGGGGTGTCTCTTTGAGGTCTTTTGATTCTGAACTTAACCCTTGAGACATTTTTCACAAGTGTTAGTTTTGCATAATAGATCACTATAGTAAGTACATGACTCGTATAGTAGAATGTCTACTTCAAACATGAGATGTTCGAGAAAAGAGAGTGTTTCTTTGTATTATTTATACATGTGTACATGTTTTGCTGTCGGGACTCGGCTAACCTTTATGAACACGATTCATTCGACCATTTGGCCCATTACAAAGACTTTCTATCAAGACTCATTGATACATAACATCTGAGGGTGATTCCCCCCAGTATTCGAGGTTGATTGCAAAGAAGCCTTGGATACTATTGAATTATCCTCAGGTAGCACATAATTGTTGCCTCGTTAAAAATATCTCCGGAAAAACCCATTTGGGATAAAAACCAGTCTAAGGGAAAAAGAGTGCAATGCGTACTTTAAAACCTGAGGTCTCGATTTCTTGGATCGAATTCCTACAATGAGCTAGTTTCGAATGCTTAAGTAAAATGAAAGAAAAGAGAAAGTCATACATTAGCAATAGTACCACTTGAGGAGTGATATGTTCCAGTTATTCGACAATGGTTCGTCATTCATTTTTCCGAGCTTGTAAGATCCTTTCCCGACTATGCGAGGATTTGATAGGTTCCTTCCAAGTTAGGACCGAGTTACCCTTCATTAGGGTCTCGAGTATTGATGGTGACTTTTCTTAGGACAAAGTCCCCGACTTTGAAGTGTCGAAGGTTGGTTCTTCTGTTATAGTACCTCTCGATTCATTGCTTCTGTGAGGCCATTCGAATGAGTGTCGCTTCTCGTCTTTCATCCAACAACTCGAGGCTGGTATTTATTGCCTCGTGGTTTGATTCCATCGTTGCATGTCGAAACCTGGCGGTGGGCTCCCCGACTTCTACCCATATTAAGTCTTCGGAGCCATATACTAAGGAAATGGAGTTGCTTCGGTACTGGACTTCGATGTCGTCTTATATGCCCATAGAACCTAGGGCAATTTTTCTCTCCACTTCCCTTTGGCTTCGTTTAGCCTTTTCTTCAAGTTTTGGATGATAGTCTTGTTCGTTGACTCGGGATGTCCATTCCCACTAGGGTGATACGGCGTCAATAGTATCCTCTTTATTTTGTGGTCTTCGAGGAATTTCGTTACTTTACTACCGATGGACTGTTTGCCATTATCACACACTATTTCTGCAGGTATCCCGAATTGGCATGCGATGTGATCCCATATAAAATCGATCACTTCCTTTTCCCTTGCTTTTTCGAACGCCTATGCTTCAACCCACTTAGAGAAATAGTCAGTCATAAATAATATGAACTTAGCTTTACCTGGGGCCGATGGAAGAGGACCGACAATGTCCATTCCCTATTTCATGAATGTCCATAGGGATAGGACCGAGTGAAGTTGCTCACGGGGCTAGTGGATCATTGGTGAAAAACTTTGACATTTGTCGCATCTTCGAACGAACTCCTTAGAGTCCTTTTCCATTCTATCCCAATAATATCCTGCTCTAATGACCTTTCGAACTAGTGAATCGACGCCAGAATGGTTTCCACAAGTGCCTTCGTGGATTTCTCTTAGAACATAGTCAGTATCTCCCTATCCCAAGCACACGACCAATGGACCATCGATGACCTTAGATTGGCGAGTGCATCGGTCTCTGTATTTCGTTCTCGAGGTATATGTTGTAGAGTCCATTCTTTGAAGCGGTGCAAGGTGACCTACAATTTATCTAAGTACCTCTACATCATGTCCTTTCAAACTTCGAAGGTTCTGTTTACCTGGTTAACTACCAGTAGGGAGTCGCATTTAGCTTCGACAACTTCCGCTCCCGAGCTTTTAGCTAGCTCGAGACCTGCAATCATAGCCTCATGCTCGTCCTCGTTGTTAGTTAGTTTGGCAGTTTTAATTGATTGTCTAATAACATTGTCCGTAGGCGGTTTCAAAACAATACCGAGTCCAGACCCTTTCACATTAGAGGCACCGTCCGTGAAGAGGGTCCATACCCTCGATGATGTACCCGATTTCAGCAGAAGTTCCTTTTCCACTTCGGGTACAAGGGTTGGCAAAAATTCCTCCACAAAATCTGCTAATATTTGAGACTTGATGGCTGTTCGGGGTTGGTATTCGATATCGTACCCGCCAAGTTCGACGGCCCATTTGGCCAATCGACCCCATAATTCGGGCTTGTGCAAAACATTTCGGAGTGGGTAAGTGGTGATCACACATATGAGAGGACACTGAAAATATGGCTTTAATTTTCTAGATGCGCTTATTAATGCAAGCGCCAATTTTTCTAAGTGTGGATACCTAGTTTCGGCATCTCCTAAGGTTCGACTCACGTAGTAAACAGGAAACTACGTACCTTGTTCCTCTCGAACTAATACACCACTTACCGATATATCGGACACTACCAAGTATAGTTACATCTTCTCATCTGCCTTCGGAGTGTGGAGCAAAGGTGGGATCGATAGGTATCGTTTCAATTACTCCAATGCTTGATGACATTCGGGGGTCATGTAAAATTCTTCTTCTTTTTGACTAAGGAAAAGAACTTGTGGCTTTGATATGATGATCTCGAAATGAATCGGCCCAGGGCAGTTATCCATCCAGTTAGCCTCTGAACAACTTTCACACTGTCCACGATGGTGATGTCCTCGATGGCCTTGATCTTATCGGGGTTGATCTTGATTCCTTGATTTGACACCATGAAGTCGAGTAATTTTCCCTAGCCGACCCCGAAAGCACACTTTCGGGGTTAAGTTTTATGTTGTACTTACTCAAGATTTTGAACGTTTCCTGCAAATGAGTCAAATGGTCCTCTACGCACAGGGACTTAACTAACATATTGTCAATGTAAACTTCTATTAATTTACCTATATGTTCTTCGAACATCTTGTTAACTAGGCGTTGATATGTAGCTCCCGCATTTTTTAGCGCGAAAGGCATTACATTGTAACAGTAGGTCCCAGACTTTGTGATAAAAGAAGTATTTTCTTGATCCTCTGGGTCCATGTGGATCTGATTGTGACCAGAATAGGCGTCGAGAAAGGTAAGCATCTCGTGGCCGGCCGTGGCATCGGTCATTCGATTGATGTTAGGAAAGGGAAAAGAGCCTTTTGGACACGCTTTATTCAAGTCCTTATAGTCTACGCACATTCTAAGTTTGTTCCCCCTTTTGGGGACTACGACTACGTTAGCTAACCATTCGGGATGTTTTACTTCCCGAATGGACCCTATTTTAAGAAGTTTGGTTACCTCCTCCTTTATGAAGGCATGCTTTACCTCTGATTGAGGCATTCTCTTTTTCTTTGTCGGTCTGAACTAGGGATCCAAGTTCAGCCGATGAGTTGTTATCTCGGGAGGGATTCCTGTCATGTCTAAATGGGACCATGAAAAGCAATCCATGTTATCAATAAGAAATTGAATGATTTTTTTTCCTGAGCTCGGGGGTCAACCCCGTTCCCATGTATACCTTTCGTTTGGGTAGATACTCGATCAGTAACACCTGTTCCAGCTCCTCGACCGTTGACTTGGTTGCATCCGATTCTTCTTTTCCGATTACCTATTTATCTGATTCGGTCAAGGTTGGGGACGGCGACTGTTATTTGGCCGCTTGCTAATCTTTGGTGCTCGGCGTTTCTAAGGTTGTAGGTGCTGATATCGGCATCACTTCGTCGACTGCAAACATTTCCTTTGCAGCGTGTTGTTCCACATAAACTATTTTCACACCATCCACTATTGGGAACTTCATCATTTGTTGAAGGGTCGACGGTACTGCCCTCATGTTGTGGATCCAGGCCTTTCGAGCAGTGCATTGTGTCTCATATCGCTTTCGATGACATAATTTTGTATCTTGTATATTCGCAGCCACATTTACTTGTAGGATTATCTCCCCCTTCGTTGTTTCACTAACCATGTTAAAGCCGTTTAGGACTCGAGATGCAAGTACAATCTGGTCTAGCAAGACGAGCTGCTCTACGACCCTAGATTTGATTATGTTTGCCGAGCTACCTGGATCCACTAGAACACGTTTAACTTGAATTTTATTTAAGAAAATATAAATTACTAGGGCATCGTTGTGCGGCTGAGATATGCCTTCTACTTCTTCGTCATTGAACGAGAGGATGCCTTCGGGCACATAGTCTCGAGTCTGTTTTTCTCTTGTGATCGATAATTTGGTGCGTTTAATTATAGGTCCTTGTGGGACGTCGACCCCACCGATGATCATGTGAATAACATGCTGAGGTTTTTCTTGTTCGTTCTTTCTGTTAGCGTCTCTATCCCTGAAGTGAATATTGACTCTATTACTTAGGAATTCTCGAAGATGGCCCTCGTTGAAAAATCGAGCTACTTCCTCTCTTAACTGTCTGCAGTCTTCTGACCTATGGCTATGTGTTCCATGATACTGGCACATTAGATTTGGACTTCTTTGCGAAGGATCGGTTTGTGTGGGTTTGGGCCACCTAGTTTCTTTGATCCTTCCGATGGCCGATACAATCTCCGATGCATCGACACTGAAATTATACTCCGATAACCGAGGTTCTTCAGTGGGATCCGCATATTTGTCGAAACCAGTTTTACTCATAAGTCCCCGAGAGTTCTGCGCCCGATATCTCCTTCGATCATTCTGAGAGAAATTGCGTCCCGGACCATTATTCCTTCGATCTGAAACATATGGATGATACTGATGAGTGGCTAGAATTCATGATTTTAAGCATTATATACCTCGCATTTTATGAGCTTTAATGATAAAATACACGTCGTATGTGCCTAATAGGGTTTATTTTATGTGNCTTTATTCGGTCTTTATTCTCTATCAATATCTCTCTGAATTTTACCTGTCGGTCGATTCAGATGTGCTGAACCTGAGGGGGCTCCAGTTGGTCGTCCTCGACCCTAATCTTTGACTGATATCGGTTGTGAACATCTGCCCAAGTCACAACCGGGTACTCTATTAAATTCTGCTTCAACTGGCGTGATGCGATCGAACTCCGCTCGTTTAATCCTTGGGTGAAAGCTTGAACAACCCAGTCGTCAGTAACTTGCAGCAATTCCATATGTTCCATTTGGAATCAAGATACGAACTCTCTTAGCATCTCGTTATCTCTATACTTCACTTTGAAGAGGTCTGATTTTCTTGTTGCGGCCTTTATGGCCCCCAGCATGTGCCTTAACAAACGAATCCGCCAACATGGCAAACGAATCGATAGAGTTCGGTAGAAAGTTGTGATACCAAATCATAGCTCCCTTCGACAGGGTCTCCCCAAATTTCCTTAGCAGTACAGACTCAATTTCGTCATCCTCCAAATCATTACCTTTTATGGCACACATATAAGAAGTAGCGTGCTCATTAGGGTCCGAGGTCCCATTGTATTAAGGTATATCGGGCATTCATAACTTCTTTGGGATGGGCTTCGGAGCCGCAATCAGAGGGAATGATTTTTGCACAAACTTCTTGGAGTCTATTTCCTTTAAGATCGGCGGTGCCCCCGGTATCTGATCAACTAGAGAGTTGTAAGTTTCCACTTTCTTGTCGTTGGCCTTGATTTTCTTTTCTCCCGGTTCTATTCTCTTGGTAATCTCCTCGAGCATCCTCATTATAGCAGGGTTGGTTGTCAAAGTATTATCACTTGATCTTTCAGGCACTGGCTCGGTACGGTGAGTAGCCTCTTGTTCGACCATATTCGGTGCCCTGTGTTGATTTTACAACTGAGCAATGGCGTTTTATTGGGCTTGCAGCATTTCAAATATAACCTGGAGGCGGACAACTTCGTCTTCTCTGCCCTGAGTACCTCGACCGTCATTTTGACCCTCTCTGCGTACGCTTCCATCGGGGTCCCCACCTAAATCCGCATTCAAAGCAACATGCAAACTGACATCGACCGGGTTGACGGCCGGTGCCCCTCCGAGGCCAGCCTGTGGCACCTCGATTCATGGAGCGATAACATTCTCTTTTTCTCCGTGGAGTCCGAGACCGTTGTCGCCATGTGTAGCTGTGTTTTGTGAGTTTGACATCATTTAACATGAAAACAAAATTCTTGACAAGGAACAAGTGTAAAATAGTATGTTATACCAAAATTTGCACTGAAAAATAACTATTATCCTTAGCCCCATGGTGGGCGCCAAAGTGTTTACCTCGAAATACGAGTAACAATTAAACTTGTAATGTGGTTATAAGGATACGTGATCTGATTCAATACCAATTGATAAATGAATAGATAAATAAATGAATTAAATGATTAAGATAAATCAAACCAGTGTAATTGCAAGTTATCAACCTCGGTTTGGGATAGGCTCGAGATCAAGTTCCAAGAACAATAAGAACAACAAGAATAAGAACAATAAGAACAGAAGGAACTTGTAAGCAAGTAAAAGAGCAGAGTGTTTATTATTTCTCAGTAATTGCGTATGTGATTCATGTGCGTCTTACAAATGAACATGGTTCCTCTTTATATATTAGAGGAATCCTAAAAAAAGTATAGCTTTAATTTCGGAAGCAAAATACATTATTGATATCAATAACCGTTAATGGTTATGCCAATTCCGAGATTCCCGCCGAGAATGGTGGTCGATTGCAAATATCTTGTTATTCCGTTACTTTGGTTTGATCTAGCCCGATCTCGATCCTTCAGTCTCTATGTTCCTCAAGCTCGAGCTTGTAGTGATTTGGACTTAATCTCGAGGCAGACCCTCGAACCCATAAAATCGGGCATGGTCGATTTCAACCGTATAAAATTATTTGTTGCCACCATATTAAGGCTTAAAGATTTTTATGTCCATTCACATAAATTCCACCCATTCAGCCCTCTGTTTCCCACTCTGCAATGTTTCGGCGAGAAACAAATGTCACAGAGCTCATTTTCTATCTCCAATCATGGTTCTTCTCAAAATCTAGTATATACGACTAAAATCAGAGAGACCGATTTCACGGCCATTTCGATAAGAATGAAGGCTCGATGGCCCGAGTCTTGGTATCGAGGGGCATATCAAAGGTCCTCGACATCGAGGCAATAGATATTGAAGGTTCTCGACCTCGAGGTAGTACATATCGAAGGCCAACATGGAAAGGCGGGAAATTCCCAAGGGGCACGTGGTTAAAGATGACAAAGTACACAAAATAGTACAAACCTGTACTGTGGCATTAAATGGATGTACTAGCCATATCTCTTTACATTAATTACGCATGTACTATGTTGGGATTCCCCCTCATATATAAAGGGGACCCTTTTCACTTTGTAACAGATATGATATTCAATACAAGAACAAGAACATCTCCTGCTCTCTAACAAAAACATTCTCTATAATTGCTTCGTTAATTTATTGTTTCTCATTTATCGTGTTCTTGAATTATTCTCCATTTATTACTAATTATTGATCATAAATAGGCCATTCTTAAGGCCTTCAACGCCGTTATACTGTTATTTATAGCCCTTAGTCAAGCTTCTAAAGCTCGACCCCGAGGTCTCTCCGACCACCCTCGA
This sequence comes from Nicotiana knightiana, assembly GCA_005239525.1. Classification (NCBI taxonomy): domain Eukaryota; kingdom Viridiplantae; phylum Streptophyta; class Magnoliopsida; order Solanales; family Solanaceae; genus Nicotiana; species Nicotiana knightiana. The sequence goes on from ML391518.1 coordinate 32,340, forward strand.
GGCTGGCCTCCCCATAACCCGATTTGCAGAATTTCGTTCCTTTCGCTCTTATTTCATTTTTTCCATTTCATACTCAACATATACTGCCTAAGGAATCAGTGTTAAAATAGATCACGTATTTTTAGAACCACATAATCAAATATTATTGTAATTACCATTTTCAAGGTAAACAATTTGGCGCCCACCGTGGGGCTAAAAATAATAGTGATTGTTTTAGTGCTGGTTTTCTAAAAACACAAGTTATTCTTCATACTTTTTCTTGCCCACGAATCTTCAATTTCAGGTCAGGAAATGTCTAACTCATTAAATGCACATGAAAACAACGGTCCTCAAGACCATAGAGAGAATGGCTCAGCTGCCTCAGGTGCCGGTGTGCCACCACAAAACCCTGAAGGGGCACCAATGCAAATTCTTGTCGATGAAGGCTCACACAACGCCCAACATGTAGATGTGAGCTCTCATACAAACGAAAGCATTCGTGAAGGAGACCAGTGTGAAGCACAGGGAACCCCTGCTCAAAGGGAAAGGTAAGTTAGCCTTCATGTTATTTTTGAAATGTTGCAGGCACAACAGGTGGCTATTGCTGAGCTACAAAGACATCAGAGAACCCCGAGCACAGCACCACCAGAAATGGCTCCTCGAGTCAAACAGGCACCGGAAAGATCGAGCAATAATGGGTCAGCAGCCGATCCCGCCATTATGAAGATGCTCGAATACCTCGCAAAGAGGATTGAATCGTGCGAAAAGAAGATAGAAGCTAACGACAAAAAAATGGATACCTACAACTCGAGGGTCGATCAGATCCCAGGCGCACCCCCAATCCTGAAGGGTGTATATTAAAAAACGTTCGTGCAAAAGCCATTCCCGTCAAGTGCAGCTCTGATGCCTATCCTGAAGAAATTCGGAATGCCCGATCTCCCAAAGTACAACAGAATTTCGAACCCTAATGAGCACATTACTGCCTACACTTGTGCCGTGAAAGGGAACGACTTGAGAGACGAAGAGATTGAATCTGTTCTATTGAAAAAATTCGGAGAAACACTATCCAATGGGGCCATGATGTGGTATCATAACCTTCCCCCGAACTCGATAGATTCATTCTCCATGATGGAGAACTCCTTTGTGAAAGCACATGTTGGTGCCATCAAGGTCGCTACAAGAAATTCTGATGTTTTCAAAATCAAGCAAAAGGAGAATGATATGTTAAGGGAGTTCGTATCCCGCTTTCAATTGGAACGAATGGAATTACCACCGCTCTCTGACGATTGGGCGGTAAAAGCCTTCACTCAGGGCCTGGATGAGCGAATCTTAATAGCATCGAAACAGCTGAAGAGAATTTGATCAAGTACCTTGCCATAGTTTGGGCAGATATGCACAACAGGTACCAGTCGAAGATCAGGGTCGAGAAAGACCAATTGGAAGCCCCCTCGGGCTCGGCGTATCCTATCAGAGTCCTAGCAATCGAGGCTTCCGGAAAGTGAGCCAAGGCTAAACAAAGAAAGGTATCAACCGTACATGGAAAATTGGAGAAATATCCAGAGACGAAACGTACCTCGAAATGACCAAAGGATGGACGGAGGGCAGAATCCTCGGGGACTCGTGAGCAAATTCGACAGGCACGCAAGTCTAGTAGAGTCACCCCGGCTATCTGAGTACAACTTCAACATCGATGTTTCGGACATCGTATCGGCCATTAGCAAGATCAGGGACACCAGGTGACCAAGACCCGTGCTATCAAATCCTTCACAAAGGAACCCCAAATTTATATGCGAATATCATGATACCCAACGGTCATAGGATCGAAGATTGCAGACAGCTTCAAGAAGAGGTGGCCCGACTAATCAGCAAAGGGTACCTTCAAGAATTCCTCAGCGACCAAGCTAAAAATTAATATCGGGAAAGAGAGGCAAATAAGAAAAATGAAACAGAAGAGCCACGACACATCATCCACATGATTATTGATGGAATCGACGTCCCTCAGGGACCTATTTTTAAGCAAATGAAAGTATCCATCACCAGGGAAAAGCGAACTCGGAGCTATGTACCTAAAGACGCCCTTTCATTTAGAAAAGAGGACAACGAGACCTGATCTCAACCTCACAATGACGCACTGGTAATCTCTTTTCTTTTCAGTAAATTTCAAATTAAACGTGTGCTCGTGGATCCAGGTAGCTCGGCCAACATAATTCGGTCGAGGGTGGTAGAGCAACTCGGGTTGCTCGACCAGATCATACCTACCTCTCGAGTCCTTAATGGATTCAACATGGAAAGCGAAACAACGAAAGGGGAAATCATCTTCCCAGCCAACGTGGTCGGCACAATTCAGGATACCAAGTTTCATGTCATCGAAGGTGACATGAACTACAATCAATTGCTTGGAAGGACGTGGATTCACAATGTGAGGGCGGTGCCGTCAACCCTTCATCAAATGATGAAATTTCCTACGAAGAATGGAGTAAAAATAGTATACGGAGACCAGCACGCAGCAAAATAAATGTTCACAGTGCACGATATGGCACCGACACCTTCTACATCGAAGGATTCGAAAAACAAGTAAACGGTCGCTGAGAAAACAACCGAGTAAGAATCATGAACTACATCCTCGTAGGAACAAAGGATCGTGTCGCGTCCTTGGAACAGATAAACAAAGCATATCAAGGCTCAAACGCCATCGCAGCTAAGGTACGACCCTCTCCCTTTTTTATTTTACTGTTCACGCTAACCTACGTGAAGGTGTTCGATTGAAAGGAGTCAAAGCACCCCCAGCTCAAAGGCCTTAGGTTTTAAAGCATGAGCTGCGCTCTTTTTCCCTCGCGTTGGATTTTATCCCAAAAAGATTTTACCGGTGAGGTTTTTAATGAGGAAACATCCATATGCTACCTAAGGAGAACTCACCAAGTATTCAAGGCTTCTGTTCAATCAACCTCGAATGCTGAGAGGTATCCCCCCAGGAGATCACTGGAATATGCCAAAGAGGGTCTCGACAGGAGAATGATGTATCGGACCAAACGGTCGAATGAACCGTGTCCGCATAGAATAATCGAACCCTGGATGGTAAAAACATGTATACTTGTACCAAGTAATCAGAGAAGTACCTTTTATCATCAAAACATTTTGCATCAAATAGGTTCGCTATTTTCATAAAAGACAGCCCCAGGGCAAAAAATTTATCAAGCACTCAGGAACTGTCCTCAACGATCATTCTATCGAGTCTCCAAAAACCCGAAGCCATAAGACCTCAGGGCCGGCAACTGCAAGCTCATAAGCCCTCCTCGAGGCAATATCAACTCCAACTCGGGGATTGTCCTCGACTGTTGGCTCATCGAGCTATCTAACTCAAAGTTGTAAGACCTCAGGGCAGGAAACCTCGAACTCATGAGCCCTCCACAGGACAATATCAACTCTAACTCAAGGACCAACCTCGACAGTCGACTCATAGCCATAAGACCTCAAGGCCGGCAGCTTCAAACTCGTAAGCCCTCCATGAGGCAACATCAAAACTATAAGACCTCAAGCAAGGCATGGCCAAATTTGTAAGACCTTAAAACAGGAATAAACCCATATCAAAGTCAAGGCTATATATCGAACTTGTAAGACCCAAAAGGCATACCCTCGAATAGATGCCATGGCTATCTCACTCGGGGACTAAAAGGCTACAACCAAATACAATGACCACCGTCATGAGGCTCTGAAAAAACTAACGCAATCGGAGATGTCCGACTATTGCCATAAAATCACAGGCCTCCAATTACTTCGAAAAAATTTGAAAAGAATCGGTTAAAGGTTGTACCAACCTAAAGCGTAAGAGCCCAAGTCGCCAGCTATATCAAAGGTTGTACCAACCTAAATCGTAAGAGCCCAAATCGCCAGCTAGTCGTATAGACCTTATGCGTAAGAGCCCAAGTCGCCAGCTACAGGTCATACCGACCTAAAGCATCTCAGGACCAATTTGAAAACCTGAGGGCCGTTGAGTTCAAGTCGAAACCTGAGTCGGAGACTAAGCCCGATACGGTTAACTAAAGTGCCTCAGAGCCAAAAAAGCATAAGAGCCCAAGTCGCCCGCTACATTAAAGGTTGTATCGACCTTATGCGTAAGAGACCAAGTCGCCAGCTACAGGTCATATCGACCTGAAGCACCTTAGGGACGATTTAAAAACCTGAGGGCCGTTGAGCTTGATTCAAAACTCGACTCAGAGACTAAGCTCGATACGGTTAACTATAGCGTCTAAGGGCCAAAAAAGCGCCTCATAGCCCAAAAAGCGTAAGAGCCCAAGTCGCCAGCTACAGGTCATACCGACCCGAAGCGCCTTAGGGCCGATTCAAAAACTTGAGGGCCGTTGAGCTCGAGTTGAAACCCGACTCAGAGACTAAGCCCGATACAGTTAACTAAAGCGCCTCACGGTCAACTGCGTAAGGGCCTAAGTCGCCAGCTACATCGAAGGTCGTACCGACCTAAAGTGTAAGAGCCCGAGTCATCATCTTAAAAAGCCTCAGGGCCAATTTATAACCCCAAGGGTTTAATCTCAAAGTCCAATTCATCGGGCTAACTATTAACAAGCGAATCAAACCAAAGAATCTTTCATATATGTGTGAGCATTACAAATACATATTTACAACACTCCCAGAGGAGTTTTAGGTAAACAACAAAGCAGAAAATCTAATCTACTCTCGGGACCAACTCCTTCAAAGGCCCCTCGGACGAGCTCCCACGGCGGCCTTCAAATATTGGCATCATCTCAAGAAGAAAGGAAAAACTTGGCGTCGATCTCGTCCGCCTCAGCATGTTTTATCTCTCTGAGAGGTCAAAGCCCCTAGCATGCATCTCTTCGAGGGTCTCCCTCCGAGACTTGCATCGGGCATACTTATTGCCCCTCCTCTCTCTGTCGAAAGCCCCTCCAGCTTAGCCCGAGCATCGGCAACGTCTTTCAAGTAAACGGACACCTTCTTATTGGCCTTCGCTCGAACTTCCTCAGCTTCGGTCCGAGCGTCCATGACCTCGGCCTTCATATTCAGAAGATCATCCTCAAGCTTGATAATCATGTTCGACTGAATTGAGCTATCTTCTCGGGCATTGTGAAGTTATATCTCGAGGGAAACAGCCTTGGCCAAAGCATTCCTTTGGGCATAACATGTACACTTACCTGCATTTTCAACGCTTGGCATTCGGACCTAACTTGCCCAACCTCGCCCCAATTGCGCTCCAACGCTTCTGTCTTTCACTTCACTTAAGCACCAAAGCGTTAGTTCCCAAAAGCGAGAAAGGAAGCCCGTACCCCTTCAGGGTAAGGGTTAACTAACGCTCGAGTTTGCCTTCAAAAATTCAGCTCCGATGCATATCCACCCGAAGATGTATCAACTCTTTTGTCTTCTCATTGCAAAGAAGCTTGAGAGATTTTTTCTTACCCAAAGCTTCCCGCAAACGGGCCTCACAGCGAAGCAGCTCGGACTTCAGTTTGTCAAAAACCTGCAAAAGAGAAACTTCAGTTCAAAGAATAAAGATTCATATCTAAAAAGCCAGCAAGGCCGATCAGAACTCACCTCGGAACAGAGCAACTGGGCCTCCTTAAAAGTTGAACATGCATCTACCGGCCTGGCCCCATCGGTCCCAGTTGAACTACTCTCACTAGGGGTATGCCCACTCAAAACCTCAATTGGTCCAGGCGACCTCTAGTCCCAAGCATCCCTCCAAGTACCTTCAAAGGAAGAAGCAGACGATGGTGAAGGACTCTTTCTCCTTCTCTATCGGGGAACCTCTTCTTCAAAATTAGAGGTCTCCGGCCTGACAGAATCGGCAACCTCGAAAGGGCCCCTAGCTCGAGCCGTAGACGGTGAATCATCCTTACAAGGAGATCCGACGTGCGTAGAATAACCAACATATATAAAACTCTTCTCAGCAGCGGCATCTCCTTTATGCCTCCGAGAAGGCCCTGCCTCATCGAGAATTTCCTCGTCTATAGAGGATGTTTTTCGATTATTGTCCTCTCTCGGGCCTTCCCTCTCCTCGAAGGGGCACGGACTCATTTCGGAAACCCACAAACACCTGTGGCATCAGAGTTAATATACACAAAAGGAAACGTTCATCAAAAGGGATACCACACGACTCATACCATGGTGCTTTGCTTCCCATATGCCCTTCGAGAGATCACACCACTTGCGCTCGTCATATGTCGAGGAAGTTGCCAAATTTTGAGTCCAGTCCAAAAGATTGGGGACCTCCCCGGGCACCCACGGGACTGCTGAGAAAGAGAAAAGAAACACTCTTATAAGGTGATAAGAATAAAAGACACTAAGGCATGACGTGGTGCTTACGTTTGAAGTTCCATTTTTCGGGAAAAGGCAGGAACTCTGCTGGAATGATATTGACGGTCCTCACTCGAACAAACTGGCTCATCCATCCTCCATTTTGGTCCTTGTAATCACTAGCAATGAAAGGCCTGGTGGACCGGCATCGCAACGCAATCAGGCCTCGACAATGCTGAGGCCGATATAACCTAATAAGGTGGCTGAGGGTAAAT
>ML391519.1:7565-21701 GCA_005239525.1 Nicotiana knightiana
CTATGTGAGTGTGAATTGTAAGCCTCTTCAAGGGTAATGAAAGTAAACTCCCATTCTCTAAGCACCCATGAAACCAGGCAGTGTTCATGGCTGAAATGAAGATTGATTGTTAAGGATTGATTGTGTGACTTATGTTGTCTAGGTATACAACAAAGCTCGACGGTTCAAATATATCAAATCTACCGATTGACCGAGTATATCCGATATAAGTTCACTACGGAAAGTTCAAAGGGAAACCTACTTATCCAGATGCAATTAATTCTTGCATGTAAAACACACACANAGTGTTTCTTTAGGATTACACGTTTAGAAATCACCTATGTGAGTGTGAATTGTAAGCCTCTTCAAGGGTAATGAAAGTAAACTCCCATTCTCTAAGCACCCATGAAACCAGGCAGTGTTCATGGCTGAAATGAAGATTGATTGTTAAGGATTGATTGTGTGACTTATGTTGTCTAGGTATACAACAAAGCTCGACGGTTCAAATATATCAAATCTACTGATTGACCGAGTATATCCGATATAAATTCACCACGAAAAGTTCAAAGGGAAACCTACTTATCCAGATGCAATTAATTCTTGCATGTAAAACATACATAAGTCCGTGCATTCCTTTATTTTATAGCCATTCCCCATTCATGTGGGGAATTGTTGGTCTTTAAGCTTAGTGTAGCTTTATGTTAAGCTTCGTGTAGTCTAAAAAGAGTGAATGGAAGGGAAAAGAAATGGAGGAAAGTGAAATTTTGAATTAGTGCACTTTGTCCCTCATTGGAAGAAGGAAAGAAAATCTATGTGTATATATAGAGAAGCTCTTCTTCTAGCTCTTAAAGAGTTGAGAAGAAGGCAAGGCTCGCGCCGTCGTCGTCGCTAGCTCGGCTTCGGCTTCGGTCAAAGATTGATTGATTAATATTTTTGGACAAAGGTCCGGTCCATTTTTTCCCGGATTATTTTAAATCCGTTTTTAATTTTCCCGCAATCTTCACACCTGTTCCAACAACTATGGCTGTTTTGGAAGGTTGCAAAAGCTTTTCAGAAATTCTGAAAAGTTGCAAAACCTTTTCAGAAACAGTACGAAATTGGCTATAAAATATGCCTTGAATCCCTGAATCTTTACTTACTAAATTTTCTGATCATCTTCTTCTTCTTCTGCACAAAAATATTCCAATGTGTTTTACAACCATCAAGTGGTTCGCCGATCACCGGAGTTTTTGGCACCGATACGCTGGTGAGTTAAATCATTCTATCCTGGGAGGATATATTCCAAAACCTCGGGTACTTGAGGGGAATAATTTCCTTAAGGACACACTGTGTATTCAGTGGACTCGATTTATTCTTGTATTATTATTATTTATTTTTTTAAGATAAGCTGAGGACGCCTAGACTAGCGCGCCCACGCTCAGCACGCGCTAGTCAGGTTTCTTACTGTCCCAGATAAATCACATTAGCGCGGCCGCGCTAAGCCCGAGCTACTGAGGTTTCTCACTGTTTCTGTATTTTCAGGAAATTTATTATTTTATTTTACAGCAATACAGATTACTAACACTTCTGAGTGTTGTGACATGATTAAAGAACAAAATCAATATTGAAGAACTTAGATTGCCAATATTGGTATAGCAATACCCTCTTGTAATCATGTTATTTCATTTGTATTCCTTTTATGTTTCTTCTGTGATTGATTTTGAAGCATGCAGAGATTAAAGTTTGATGAATCGAGTTAGAAAATGTCATTGGTTTCTGTTTTCTAAAAATATTAACTCACTGAAAGATGAAAGAATTTAAAGATTTGATGAGCTCCAAAATAAGATAATAAATTCTATCATAGGAATATCCAAAATATTATTTGTTTTATCAATGAATATTTTTATTTCCAGCAAATATTAATCTGCCTCCTCATCGGCAATTCGACTTCATTTGTTAATTACACGATAACTTTTGTAGTGGCGCTGAGATATTTCATATAGTTTGTTATATTAGATATGTCACAAAATCTATTGATAGAACAAGGATGTAATAACTCCCGAACAAAGATCTGGTTGTACTAACTTGATCAAGGGGTGTGATTTTGCCCACTTCTAAACCACATCCAACATTTATAAATGAAAAAGATCAAGATCACCCTCAACGAATATCCACATAGACGTGTTCTTGTGGACACCAACTTGATAGCATCACTCTGTCTTTAGTTTCTTCCGAAAATTCAGGTGAAAGAATTGCCTGTTCTCCTAATACGTTATCAGGCCTTGTGATCCACAAAAATTCCAGCTGGCTATTGACAAGTACCCAACCAAATTTGATAAGTTGGTTCGAAATCATTACAGCGATGCTTCCGAAATTGACATAAACAACATAATTCAGTTTCTTGGACTCTAACCATTCAAGACACTTTTCATCTTCTTTACAAAGATTTGATCCTAAGTCCTCAAAATTCTTGTCGTCAACATGTTTCATAAGCAAATGCAATGGTCCAATTGTATACACCGGAGGAAGAAGTGTTTGAAGCAGAGAAGTGTTATTGTTTCTCTAGACCTGATAACTAGAGTTAACATCTAGTATCAGAGCTAGGTTAAACAGGAGATGGCAAACAATTCTACAGGAGTAAACTCCACACTTCTTTCAATTCAATTCTTCAAATGAAGTGGCTACGAAGTTTGGAGCATAAAAATGAAGACTCTCTTCATCTCTAAGGACTTGTGGGAATTGGTCGATAGGGGCTACAGTGAAACAGGGTTCCGCTGAAGCTCTCAAAGAATTCAAGAAAAAAAAAGTTAAAGCTCTCCTTTTCATTCAACAAGCCATAGATGACAACATCTTTCCACGAATTGCAGCTGCAACAAAGTCGCGAGATGCCTGGAATGCACTACTATTTGGCTATTGTGGGACTGCCAAGGTTCAATCTGTAAAGTTGCAAACACTGAGAAGAAAGTTTGAAGAATTTTTCATGAAGGACGGTTAAATTATGGAAACCTACTTTTGCAATGTACTGGAGGTTATCAACCAGATTCGCAAGTATGGCGATCAATTGACCGAACAAAAGGTTGATAAAAAAAATTGCGGAGCCTTCCTAAGAAATACGATCATGTGGTGGCTACCATAGAATAATCGAAAGACTCGAGTGAACTGACAACTGATGAATTACTTGGCTCTTTGCAATTCGTGAAGACAGGTTGAATAAACAAGAAGAAAGTGGAGCTGAAAATGCATTTCACACAAAGGTGCATTTGTTAAATCAATTTCAAGTGAGTCACATGACAAGCAAGGGCTAGGAGGCTATGCTGGCCGTGGAAGAAGAGCGGTCGAGGTTGTGGACGTGGAAACTATCATCAAAATAAAGATGCAGGGAGCAGCAATAATCAGAGACCCAAATATTACTATTGTAAGAAGCCGGGTCACATTGAAAAATTTTGTCGACTCAAAACTGAACACGCGAAATTTGCGTAGGAGAAAGGAAAAAAAGATGAGACTGGAAGTTTGTTCGTGGCTTGTTTTACTGGTACATGCTCTTCGCAAGTTTGATATATGGATAGCGGCTGCAGTAATCATATGACGGAAAACTTGAATGCTTTCATCAACTTTGATATAATATGTTGCACTTCGAGGAGGACAAGAGGCTTCAAAAGCAGGTGACCTTCTTGATATAATATGTTGCGCTTCGAATTTCTACTTTGCTTTCTAACTTCCTTCCTTTATACTGTTGGTCATGAAGCTGTATTACCAAGCCTTCTCTAAGATGCAAGATGAATTGACTCATCGTGGGCAGGAGCTTGAGAAGCTTATATCGGAGTCGGTTGAGCTGGAGGCTCTATGTGCCCAAAAAGAGGAGGAGTTGACCAACCTCCGGGCAGGCTCGGAGAGAGCGCTTCAAGAAAGGGCCGACCTCATCGAACAGGTACTCGGGTACCCACAATTTTTATTTTTCATTTCCATACTTGGTGCTAATTGGCTTGTCTCCTGCGTTTTTCATATTAGGCAGAAGGATACCCTAGTGGGGCAGCTCCGAGAGGATGTTGTGGCCAAGGACGCCGAAATCCTTGAGCTGGCGCGGCTGACTGATGTCGTGGCTTCGGAGAGGGGCGCACTTCGGGAGAAGCTATCTTTGATTCAAGACCTTCTTCGAGGTTCTCAGGAAGAAGTTGTTGCATTATCTGCGGCCAAGTCTGAGGCCGATGAGTTTGTCTCTTCATACAAAAGGGATGTTTCTGCCATGAATGATCGGGCAAGGGAGATATCCGAGAAGGCCGAGCTAAAAATGGCTCGGGCAGTTGCTTATGCTCGCTTGCAAGCCAGGAGGCAAGCCTTCGAGGAAGCGAGCACTAAAGGTTTCGATCTCTCTACCAAGATTGAAGAAGTCAGGGCCCTGGAGGAAGAATCGGCAATCTCAACTACGTCGGATGAGGGCTCTGAAAGCAGCTCGGGCAGCAGTGAAGGCGGAGAGTAGATTCTCCTACTGTTTTATTTTTTCCGTTTTTGCACATGGGACCCTCGAGGGAGGGTTTTGTAAAAATACCCTTGTAATACATTTTTTTGGAATAAAAAAGATCTCTTCGTTTCATATCTTCCAAACTTTGCTTTTCAATGTTTATGCAAAAGTCGATTTTAAAGATTTGACTTTAGCTCTTTGGAACCCGTACTTGAAATAATAGAGCCCCCCGAGATCGGACAACTTCTCGAGGTTAGGTCTGAAAGGGGGTTTTGATCCCTCGAACGTTGTGTGACAGTGTCATTCATATGACATGACCGTGAAGTGACCGAGGTGGCCCCGCCGGTACACTTTCCCAAAAGTTATAATAACTTTGTCAAAACTAATTGGTCTTTAAAGTAGTTGAATAGCCGCCACTTGTTCTATATATATTCACTCGCTTCTTCTTTAGTTTGGGTCTTGCAACTTTGCAAAACTAGTTTCCTCTTTAATGTTCTCTTCCTTTTCTCAGCTTGAGAAACTGCTTGAGTTTCCTTCCTCTTTGTCCTTGTTCAAGTAGTTATGGCTGCCGTGCCCGAGTCTATTCACCAAAAAGAGGGAAATCTTACCTCTGCATCTTTCATGGCCGGTGGTACACTGTCACAACCCCAAAACAATATAGGCTGTGATGGCGCTTATCCTGAAACTAGGCCAGCCAACTACTGAGAGTAACACACAAAACTGTTCGTTTAATATCACAAGTCAAAGTAATTCATTTAAGGTTCCTGTTTTAAAGATATAATCAACAGCAGTAATACCACAAAAATAAAAACTAACCACAACCCAGCACCCGGATACAACTGTCATGAGCATCTAAAGAGATAAATACAATATCTGATAACAAGCCCCTAGTAGTACAATCTGGAAAATACTAGAAATCTACGAACTAAGAAAGGAAAGAAGGCTAGTTGGGGACGCCGAAAAGCTACCTCTATCCTCGAGCAAACTCCGAGCAAAGGAGAGACTAGCTAACGCTCAGATCTGGGACCTGGATCTGCACACAAAGGTGCAGGGAGTAACGTGATACGACAACTCAATAAGTAACCAAAGTAACTAAAGACTTGAGTACTGTGACGTGCATTTAAAAGTAATAGTTTCATAAAAACATGTGTCAGAGAAAACAAATAGAGTAATCAAAAGACTACATTTACCAACTACTTTACAAACTCCAGTTCCCCTTCTAAACTTGCATAAACATTAACTCATCATCTGTTAAAGAGACTCAGTGTAAAATAAGTGAGAAATAATGATCTCACAATCTATAGCCTCTCGGGCACAATATCACTCATACGCAAGGTCCCTCAGTCACTCGTGAGTCATCTATCAGTACTCAATGCTCAAACTCAGCACTCTCACTCAACAGGTACCTTGTATCCACACAGACTGCTGCGGTGTGCAGCCCGATCCACATAACATATGCTGCGGCGTGCAGCTCGATCCAAATAATATATCTATATATATATATGTTGCGGCGTGCAGCCCGATCGACTGCACTCTCAGGGGGTGTAGAGACTCCTACAGGGGCTCATACAGCGCAAGCGCTATATTGCTGCGGCGTGCAGCCCGATCCAATATATATATATATATATATATATATANGTGCAGCCCGATCCATATAATATCTATATATGTTGCGGCGTGCAGCCCGATCCATAACTATCCTCACAAACTCGGTTCTCGGCCTCACTCAGCCATCCTCTCAAGCCACTCGGGCAACTCATCTCAACATCATGGGGCTCAACCCCAAATACCTCACAGTATCTAAAACATTGTTATAACAGTGAAATAGCAACAAGTAATAAACATGACTGAGTTCACAAATTTTCTATCAATAATAGTGTGAGAATAGTGTAAAAATACCCCTGGGGGTCTAAACAGATCGGCACAAGGCCCCAAACGTAGCATACTGCCCGTAATAATATAAACCTCAAAAATACAGGACATCTTATGATTTCAAATCAAATGCGCGACATAATAGTCGCCACGGGACGGACCAAGTTACAATCCCTACCGGTGCATGCCCACACGCTCGTCACCTAGCATGTGCGTAACCTCATTTACCAAAAAAAAGTGAAATACTGGGGTTTCATACCCTTAGGTCTAGAGTTACAATCGTTACTTACCTCAAACAGGCCTGAAAACAACTCCACGATGCTCTTGCCCCTCGAATCGGCTCCCAAATGCTCTGAGTCTATCAAAATTAGATTAATAACATCAAAATATGCTAGGAAGACGAAACCCATTCGAAAATTATCAAAATTGGGCACAAATCCCGAAATTGGCAAACCCGACCCCCGGGCCCATGTCTCGAAATTCTATAAAAATCGCATCACAAGAATCCTCATCCTTTCCCGAGTCTATACATAGAAAATGCATCGAAATCCAACTACAATTGACCTCTCAATTCCTCAATTTTAAGTCTCAATTTACCAAGCCCTAAACCTCCAATTTATGCCATTAAATTGAACTAATTCCAAGATTAATCCGTCAAATATCAACATAGAAACGAGTTTTAGGTCTAAGAAACTTACCTCCGCGGAAATCCTTTGAAATCCCTCTTCAATATGCTCCCAAAAACCTCAGCCCGTATGAAAATATGATGAAATAAGCCAAAAACTCGCAAAGGCGTCTATTTATACTTCCTACCCAGTGAAACCGCATCTGCGGCCTTTTCCCGCACCTGTGGAATCGCACGTTCGAATCCCCACTTGACCGACCACTTCCGCACCTGCACTCCACTTATCGCATCTAGGGACTCGCAGGTGCAGCCCAAACTTCCGCTTCTGCGGTTCCTTCCCAGCTCCCCCAATCTCGAACCTGCCCATGCTAGCCCACACCTGAGGCTACCCTTCCGCAGGTGTGGCCACACCAGAAACCTTGCACCAACAACTTCTTCAGCTGCATTTTCCAACTTTAATCCTTTCGATGACCATCCGAAATCATCCCGAGCCCCTCGAGACCCCAACCAAAAACACAAACAAGTCCCATAACCTTATTCAAACTTAGTCGAGCCTTCGAAAGACCCAAAACAACGCTCAAACACCAAGATCGCATCGAATTCAAGCCTATGAACTTTGAGATTTCGAAATTTCGCCAATGATACTGAAACCAACCAAAACACGTCCAAATGGCCTGAAAATTTGCACACACGTCCAAAATGACACTGAACCTGCTCCAACTTTCGAAATTCCATTCCAACCCCGATAGCTAATTTTCCACTGCCGACCGAAAATCGCCAAGAACTCAGCTTCGCCAATTCAAGCCTAATTCTACACCGGACATCAAAACCACATTATGAACCCACTCCTAAATCCAAAATCACCTAATGACGCTATCTGAACCATAAAATATACATTCCGAGTCCGTTTACCAATAAGTCAACCCCTGGTTGACTTTTCCTACTATTAAGTCAATTTGAGAGGCTAAGTGTCTCAGTTCTCACCACGACCACCCCGAACCCGAACCAATCGACCCCACACATCATAATTAGGTTAACTAGCATATAACAAAGCTGAAACAGGGGAAACAGGGCTAATCTCATGGAACGACGGGCCGGGTCGTTACATTTTCCCCCTCTTAAACAAATGTTCATCCTCGAACGAGTCTAGAAACATACCTGGAGTCTCAAATAAGTGAGGATATCTCCTCAGCATCTCCCTCTCGGTCTCCAGGTGGCATCCTCCACCGGCTGTCCTCTCCACTGAACCTTCACTGAAGTTATATCCTTAGACCTCAATCGTTTGACCTAACGACCCAAAATAGCCACTGGCTCTACCTCATATGACATATCTCCCTCGAGCTGAACCGTGCTGAAGTCCAAAACATGAGACGAGTCACTAACATACTTTTGGGGCATCGAAACATGGAACACCAGATGAATACCCGATAAGCTGGGTGGCAAGTCAAGTCTATAAGCCATCTTTCCAATCCCTTGCAGCACCTCAAATGGCCCAATGAACCGGGGACTCAGCTTTCCCCTCTTCCCGAACCTCATAACACCCTTCATGGGTGACACCTTCAACAAAACCTTCTCTCCATCCATGAAAGACACATCTCGGACCTTCCGGTCCGCATAACTCTTCTGCCTAGACTGCGCCGTGCAAAGCTGTTACTGAATCAACTTCACCTTACCCAACGCATCCTGAACCAAGTTTGTGCCCAATAGCCTAGCCTCTCACGGATCAAACCAACCAATCGGAGATCTACACCTCCTACCATATAAAGCCTCATACAGAGCCATCTAGATACTCGACTGATAACTGTTATTATATACAAACTCTGTGAGCTGCAGAAACTGGTTCCATGAACCCCCGAAATCAATGACAAATGCACGCAACATGTCCTCCAGAATCTGAATAGTACGCTCCGACTGCCCGTCGGTCTGAGGATGAAACGATGTTCTCAACTCAACCTGAGTACCTAACTCTCTTTGCACGGCCCTCCAAAACTGAGATGTAAACTGGGTACCTCTGTCGGAAATGATAGAAACTGGAACCCCATGCAATCGAACAATCTCCGTGATATATAAATCTCAGATAACCGCTCCGAAGAATAAGTAGTACCAACAGGAATAAAGTGCGCGGACTTGGTCAACCGATCCATAATAACCCATATAGCATCAAACCTCCTCGAAGTCTGTGGAAGCCCAACTACAAAGTCCATGGTGATCCGTTGCCATTTCCACTCCGGAATATCTAACCTCTGATGCAATCCACCCGGTCTCTGGTGCTCATACTTGACCTGCTGACAGTTGACACACCGAGCCACGAACTCAACAATATCCCTCTTCATCCGCCTCCACCAATAATGGTATCTCAGATCTCGATACATCTCTGCGGCACCCGGATGGATGGAATACCGCGAACTAAGGGCCTCTTCTAGAATCAACTCTCGGAGCCCATCCATATTGGGCACGCAAATCTGGCCATGCATCCTCATGACCCCATCATCACCAATAACCACATCCCTGGCATCACTTCGACGGAAGTCCTGAAGAACGAGCAAGTGTGGATCATTATACTAGTGTGCTCTAATCTGATCATAAAGAGAAGACCTAAAGACTACATAAGCCAGTACTCGTAGGGGCTCTGATAGATCCAATCTCACCAACTGACCTGCTAAATCCTGAACATCAAGTGCTAAAGGTCGCTCTGATGCTGGTAGGTAGGCTAGACTCCCCAAACTCTCCGCTCTGCAACTCAAGGCGTCTGCCACTACATTGGCCTTCCCTGGATGATATAGAATAGTTAGGTCATAATCCTTGAGGAGCTCCAACGACCTCCTCTGACGCAAATTCAGATCCTTCTGCTTAAGCAGATGCTGTAAACTACGGTGATCAATGAAAATCCCACAATGTACTCCATACAAATAATGTCGCCAAATCTTCAAGGCATGGACAATGGGTGCTAGCTCAAGATCATGCACTGGACAATTCTTCTCGTGCACCTTCAACTGTCTAGATGCGTAGGCAATCACCCTACCGTCCTGTATCAAAATCGCTCCAAGGCCAACTCTCGAGGCATCACAGTAAATTGTATAATAACCTGAACCCGTAGGCAAAACCAACACTGGAGTTGTAGTCAAAGCTGACTTGAGCTTCTGAAAGCTCTCCTCACACTCCTCAGTCCACCTAAACTGAGGACCCTTCTGGGTGAGTCTGGTCACAGGTGCTGCAATAGATGAGAATCGCTCTACAAAACGGCGATAGTACCCTGCCAGACCAAGGAAACTATGAATCTCAATAGCTGATGACGGTCTAGGCCAGCTTTAAACCGCCTCTATCTTCCTTGGATCAACCTGAATACCCTCACTAGACACCACGTGCCCCAAGAAAGCTACTGAATCAAGATAGAACTCACACTTCGAAAATTTTGCATACAACCTCCTCTCCTTCAGAATCTGAAGCACAATCCTCAAATGTTGCTCATGATCCCCCCCGAGATAGGAAATATACCAAGATATCGTCAATAAACACGATGACGAAGGAGTCAAGATAAGGTCGGAACACACTGTGCATCAAGTGCATTAAGGCCGCTGGGGCATTGGTCAGCCCGAAAGACATAATCAAAAACTCATAATGACCATATCCAGTCTTGAAGGCAGTCTTGAGGATGTCAGGCTCCCAAATCTTCAACTGATGATAACGAGAACACAAGTCAGGCTTGGAAAATACTCTGGCACCCTACAACTGATCGAACAAGTCATCTATACGAGGCAAGGGATACCGGTTCTTCACCGTAACCTTATTCAGCTGCCGATAATTAATACACATACGCATAAAACCATCCTTCTTCTTCACAAACAACACTGGTGCACCCCAAGGTGACATACTAGGCCGAATGAACCCCTTATCTAGGAGTTCCTAGCTGCTCATTTAATTCCTTCAACTCCGCTGGTTCCATACGATAAGGTGGAATATAGATAGGCTGAGTGCCTGGCACTAGGTCAATACCAAAATCAATGTCCCTGTCAGGTGGCATGCCTGGCAGGTATGCAGGAAACACGTCCGGAAAATCACGGACCACAGGAACCGAATCAATAGCGGGAGTCTCACCACTGACATCCCTCACAAAATCCAAATACGATAAACACCCATTTCGACCATACGCTGGGCCTTCAGGTAGGAAATCACCCTACTAGGCACATACTCAATAGAACCTCTCCACTCAACCCTCGGAGATCCTGGCACAACCAAGGTCACAATCTTAGCGCGACAATCAAGAACAACATGACACGGAGATAGCCAATCCATGCCCAATATCACATAAAAATCAACCATGTTGAGTAACAATAGGTCTACTCGGGTCTCCAGACTCCCAATAGATACCACACATGACCGATGCACACGGTCAACAAACATAGCATCGCCCGCCGGAGTTGACACATGAACCGATGCAACTAGAGATTCACGGGGCATATCTAGAAAATGGGAAAAATATGATGAAACATAGGAATACGTAGAACCAGGGTCAAATAAGGACAAAGCATCTCGGCGACAGACTGAGACAATACATGTGATCACTATAACGGAGGCTATAGCATCTGGCCTGGCTGGAAGTGCTTAGATACGAGCCTGGCCTCCACTTGCACGACCTCCCCCTCTAGGGCGGTCTCTACCTGACTGAGTACCACCCTTAGCTGCCTGGGTAGGTGGAAAAGTAACTGGAGCTGCAGTCAAAGGCTGGCTCCTCATCTGGGATGGACCCCCAAGAAGATGAGGGCACTTCCTCCACATATGCCCGAACTCTCCGCACTTATAACAACTCCCTGGGGTGGGAGGTGGGGACTAAAAGGAACCCCAAGAACCAGAATGGCCATTAGAAGAACTATGCATAGAGGAACCCTAAACTGATGGTGCTCGAGCCGCACCCTGGGTGGGAAGGGCATTGAATGAAGAATGGCTCGGCTGAGAACGGCGGGGACCATGCCCCGAAGATGCACCACTATAGGTTGGCGGACTGGCTGAGGAGGCCTGAATGAATGGCCTCTACCATGCTGAAACTGTCCTCTGGAAGGAGCACCACTAGAACTACCATATCCACGAGGCCTCTTGGCCTCCCTCTCCTCTCGTTCCTGGCGGCGAACCGACTCAATATCTCGAGCAATATCAACAACCTGCTCGAAAGTAGAACCTGATACCCTCTCCCTAGTCATCAAAATGCGGAGCTGATAAGTGAGGCCATCCACGAACCTCCTAATCATCTCTCTATCAGTAGGGACCAACTCGGTGGCATGACGAGCCAACTCTGAAAACTGCATCTCATACTGCGTCACTGATATCCCCCCTTAATGCAGCTGCTCAAACTGCATGCGCTGCTCTTCCCTATGAGACTGGGGAACATACTTCTCCAAGAAGATAGTGGAGAACTGCTGCCAGGTGAGGGGTTATGCACCAACAGGACTATGCCTCTCGAAAGACTCCTACCAAGTAAAAGCAACCCCAGAAAACTGAAAAGTAGCAAACGAGACCCCACTGGTCTCAAGAATCCCAGCAGTACGAAGAATCCTCTAACACTTATCCAGAAAACCCTGGGCATCCTCGCCCTCAACACCACTGAATTTAGGAGGCTGAAGTCTACTAAACCTCTCCACCTTGT
The DNA here is from genome assembly GCA_005239525.1 of Nicotiana knightiana. Classification (NCBI taxonomy): domain Eukaryota; kingdom Viridiplantae; phylum Streptophyta; class Magnoliopsida; order Solanales; family Solanaceae; genus Nicotiana; species Nicotiana knightiana. The sequence goes on from ML391519.1 coordinate 20,118, forward strand.
GCTGCTCATCATCTGGCATAGCTGGAGCTACGAAGTCCTCAACTGGGGCAACCGTCTGGGCTGGAACTGCCCCCGGTGTCTGAAGGCCCTAAGTGACCTGCTCAGGTGTCCGGGCAGCTGGAGTCTGAGTGTCTCCCCCAGCCTAAGATGTAGCAGCAGTAGAAGATACAACAACTACATGTACAAGGCTAGTACATACTGTCAAGATCTGAGCCAGGGTCTCCTGAAGACCCGGAATAACAATGGGCACTGCCGGTGACTGAGCCTGTCCTGCTGGAATATCCGTGGCGGGAACCTAATCCTGAATGGTAGGTTGATCCACTGGTACTGCCCCGACTGCTGCACGGGCTGGTCCCCTACCTCTACCACGGCCTCCACCGCGGCCTCGACCTTTCGCTGGTGTTTGGTCATCTTGATCGGTAGCACGTTTCCTCACCATCTGTGAGAGAATGGAACAACAATAGTTTAGATTTCCAGAATCAATAAAATGGTACGATAGAATTCAAAAAGATGAGATTTTTCCTAAGGGTTCGGTAGCCTCTCAAAGATGAGTACAGACGTCTCCGTACCGATCCGCAAGACTCTACTAAACCTGCTCATGACCATTGAGTCCTATGTAACCTAGTGATCTGATACCAACTGTCACGACCCCAAAACAATATAGGCCGTGATGGCGCCTATCATGAAACTAGGCAAAGCAACTACTGAGAGTAACACACAAAACCGTCCGCTTAATATCACAAGTCAAAGTAATTCATTTAAGGTTCCTGTTTTAAAGATATAATCAACAGCACTAATACCACAAAAATAAAAATAACCACAACCCAGCACCCGGATACAACTGTCATGAGCATCTAAAGAGATAAATACAATATCTGATAACAAGCCCCTACTAGTACAATCCGGAGAATACTAAAAATATATGAACTAAGAAAGGAAACAAGGCCAGCTGGGGACGCCGAACAACTACCTCTATCCTCGAGCAAACTCCGAGCAAAGGAGAGATCAGCTAACGCTCAGATCTGGTACCTGGATCTGCACACAAAGGTGCAGGGAGTAACGTGAGTACGCCAACTCATTAAGTAACCAAAGAAACTGAAGACTTGAGTACAATGACGAGCATTTAAAACTGATAGTTTCATAAACACATGTGCTAGAGGAAACGAATAGAGTAATCAAAAGACTACATTTACCAACTACTTTACAAACTTCAGTTCCCCTTCTAAGCTTTCCTAAAACATTAACTCATCATATGTTAAAGAGACTCAGTGTAAAATGAGTGAAAATAATGATCTCACAATTTATAGCCTCTCGAGCACAATATCACTCATACCAAGGTCCCTCAGTCACTCGTGACTCATCTATCAGTACTTAATGTCCACGATCAGCACTCTCACTCAACAGGTACCATGTATCCACACAAATTGTTGCGGCGTGCAGCCCAATCCAAATAATAGTCGACTGCGCTCAGTGGGGGTGTACAGACTCCTGCAGGGGCTCCTACAGCCCAAGCGCTATATTGTTGCGGCGTGCAGTCCGATCCAATATATATATATATATATATATATATATATATATATATTG
>ML391519.1:22251-51238 GCA_005239525.1 Nicotiana knightiana
TGTGTGTGTGTGTGTGTGTTGCAGCGTGCAGACCGGTCCATATAATATCTATATAGGCTACGACGTGCAGCCCGATCCATAACTATCCTCACAAACTCGGTTCTCGGCCTCACTCAGCCATCCTCTCAAGCCACTCGGGCAACTCATCTCAACATCATGGGGCTCAACCCCAAATACCTCACAGTATCTAAAACATTGTTATAACAGTGAAATAGCAACAAGTAATAAACATGACTGAGTTCACAAATTTTCTATCAATAATAGTGTGAGAATAGTGTAAAAATACCCATGGGGGTCTAAGCAGATCGGCACAAGGCCCCAAACGTGGCGTACTCCCCGTAATATAATATAAACCTAAAAAATACAGGACAACTTATGATTTCAAATCAAATGCGCGGCATAATAGTCGCCACGGGACGGACCAAGTTACAATCCCTACCGGTGCATGCCCACACGCTCGTCACCTAGCATGTGCGTCACCTCATTTACCAAAACAATGTGAAATACCGGTGTTTCATACCCTCAGGTCTAGAGTTACAATCGTTACTTACCTCAAATTGGCCTGAAAACTACTCCACAATGCTCTTGCCCCTCGAATTGGCTCCCAAATGCTCCGAGTCTATCAAAATCATATTAATAACATCAAAATATGCTAGGAAGACGAAATCCATTCGAAAATTATCACAATTGGGCATAAATCCCGAAATTTGCCAAACCTGACCCCCGGGCCCACGTCTCAAAATTCTATAAAAATCACATCAGAAAAATCCTCATCCTTTCCCGAGTCTATACATATAAAATGCATCGAAATCCGACTATAATTGACCCCTCAATTCCTCAATTTTAAGTCTCAATTTCCCAAGCCCTAAACCCCAATTTATGCCATTAAATTCCACTTATTCGAAGCTTAATCCGTCAAATATCAACATAGAAATGAGTTTTAGGTCCAAAAAATTTGTCTCCACGGAAATCCTTTAAAATCCCTCTTCAATATGCTCCCAAAAGCCTCAGCCCGTATGAAAATATGATGAAATAAGCCAAAAACTCAAAAAAGGCATCTATTTATACTTCCTGCCCAGTGAAACCGCATCCGCGGCCTTTTCCCCGCACTTGCGGAGCCGCACCTGCGGTCCCAGGTGCGCACCTGCGAATCCTTACTTTACCGACCGCTTCCGCACCTGCGCTCCTCTTACTGCAGCTGCGGACTCGCAAGTGCCACCCAATCTTCCGCTTCTGCAGTTCCTTCCCAGCTCCCCCAATCTCGCACCTGCGTATGCTGGCCCGCACCTGCGGCTACCCTTCTGCAGGTGCGGCCACACCAGAAACCTTACACCAACAGCTTCTTCAGCTGCATTTTCCAACTTTAATCCTTCTGATGACCATCCGAAATCATCAGAGCCCCTCGGGACCCCAACCAAAAACAAAAACAAGTCCTATAACCTTATTCAAAATTAGTCAAGCTTTCGAAACACCCAAAACAACGCTAAAACACCAAGATCGCATCAGATTCAAGCCAATGAACTTTGAGATTTCTAAATTTCGCCAATGATGCCGAAACCAACCAAAACAAATCCGAATGGCCTAAAAATTTGCACACACGTCCAAAATGACATACGAACCTGCTCACACTTTTGGAATTCCATTCCGACCCCGATAGCTAATTTTTCACTACCGACCGGAAATCGCCAAAAACTCAACTTTGCCAATTCAAGCCTAATTCTACACCTGACATCAAAACCACATTCCGAACCCACTCTTAAGTCCCAAATAACCTAACAAAGCTATCCAAACCATAAAATCCACATTCCGAGGTCGTTTACCAATAAGTGAACTCCCAGTTGACTTTTCCAACTATTAAGCCAATTTGAGAGACTAAGTGTCTCAGTTCTCACCACGACCACCCCGAACCCAAACCAACCGACCCCACACATCATTATTAGGTTAACTAGCACATAACAAAGCTGAAACAGGGGAAACAGGGTTAATCTCACGGAACGACCGACCGGGTCGTTACATCCTCCCCCTCTTAAACAAACATTCGTCCTCATGTACTGCCAGCGTATGACGCGTTAACCTCGAGCAGTTTTTCTTTGATAAAAGACTTTGAACTAGAGAAACCATTCGATGCCCCGGGCCATCGAGAGCATGCGTCGAGGTTTATTCGATCGATAGAAGAAAACCATCTTGAGGCCTTGAGGAGAGATTGCGGATGGGGAGAAAATATGATGCTGCAGATACCTTCCCGAGAAGAGAATATTGTCGCGCCCCCTTTTTCTCGTGAAATCGGGTTTCGACATTTTTGGAACAACTTGTTTCCTTTTGGGAAGGGGTATGGAATTTGAAGAGTTGCCACCTAACGCATTAAGGTGCGTTAGGGCACCTAAAGAAAATAACTCATAAACCGGTTTACTTTAACAGAGATTGGGTAAGGGCTTGAAATTACCTTTAGGGGAAGGTGTTAGGCACCCCTCGAGGTCCACAATAGTGGGTCCCGGCCAAACCCAATTTAAGTGAATTAATCTTTAAAGGAAAATGAAACAAACAAATAGAGATTACCGTAAAATAGAAATTAAAGGGGTCCTAGGTTTATTAGCCTATAGGATCACTTTTATGCAATACTCGGTAACCTTCCTCAAATAGAGGTGTTACGCGTAGCATTAGCGCACAGATCATCATCTCCTTTACAACCCAAGTACCTCCCCTTAATTATTATATAAGTGTTCTAATAGTGTCGAGTACGTAACCTATGCGTGCATTACCCGTCCTTTACCTATGGCCCTGGAGGTGCTTAGGGCCTTTATTTAAGGTGGTTCTAGACTCACCTATGGTACTTAAAAGAAGAAAACTAGGCGTAAAAAAAAAAGCAAATTGGACTATCACATAAGGAACAATTAAAGGGCTCAGATTTAGCTCCACAAGTAAACAAACAATTGCACGCCTCAAACAACAGTTTTTAAATTATTTGAAATCCTATAGCAGAATATCTAGATGAGCACAAAGAAGAATATGCAGCGTTTTATTAAGACGAGGCAGTGAATACCTAATCAGTTTGCCTACTGATTTTATTACTTACTGTATCCGGGAAGTTTGTAGGTAGTCAAACAAACATAGTTTAAACTTCAGAACTTTAATCAACCTATAGGTCTGCCTAGGTGATAACTGGGAAGGATCCTATAGACATAGTATCTAAGCGTGAATCAGACCATAATAATAAACTAGCAATTGATTTATAACAGGCAGATTTTTATCTGCTTAGACCCTATAGGCATGCCGTCTATGCACTAAAAATAATCACAAGAATTACTTACAAACATGATATCTAAGTGTCAAACTATTTTTTTATACTTATTACTTATAGGAATGACGACTAAGTGACGAAAATGATTCTCATATGTTCTTCTTATAGGCATGATATCTAGGTGAATAAAGTTGTTAGCCAGTTTTCAAGCAAATTCAATAAGGGAATTCCTAGGGACGTGCTTTCTAATGCACACATGATGGTTTGAGAACATGAATATTAATGCAGAATTGGTAAATGACCTAGAAGCAGGATTTCTAATGCAAATGTGAAATACAGGATTTCAAAGAATGAGACAAGCCCTATAGACATGGTTTCTAATGCATATAGATGATCATAACAATCCTATGGGAATGATTTCTACCCGATCCCCACAAAGTTATATGTAAAAGTCCCTCCCAATTTCACTAATAATCCCAATATCTGTTTTACAAAAATTATTATTACAGACCAGATATAAATGAATTCCAAAATGAAATTACTATGCTATAGGGAGCCTGGATAGGCCCAACAGTACACCTGGAAATCCAGGCCTTCAACCAAATCTGAAGTGTGCCAGTATCTCATAGTATACAAATGGTCTTCTGGTGCGTCAAAGTTCCCAAGGGCGTCAGGGACCCCGGGCAATTCTTACACCATAAACTCTTTTAAAGAAACAGTTTTGTGAACAAGTGTGGAAAAAGCCAGCTCTAGCGTGTCAGAGTTCGAAGGAGTCTCATGGACTCCTGTGTAGTGCTCACACTAGAGGGGCATGACCTTAGAAGTCTAAGAAGAGGAGTTGAAAATAGTACATAAAAATAGGAGATAGTTTTAAGAAAACAGCTTGGTTTTTTAGAAATAAATAGGAACAAACACAGTCATTTCAGCACTTTGAGTTCAAGCAAAGATTCCAGCAGTCAAACAAATAGACAGAACATGATCGCAGTTACTTTAAAAAGATTTCCCATTGACTATGATTGACTTAGTTTATCACTAGGTGAGCATATAGCATGCTGGGTCAGAATAAAGATCAGGCAACTACACAGAGAAAGGTAGCAGGGGTTGGGAGCATAGAAGTCGGGAACACATAAAACATGACAAACATGAAGGCATGCTAGTTGAGAAACAAGTGGATAAGTATCCCGGATCTAATAAGAACATGCTAGAATGTATAAACCATATTGACATGCTGGAGAAGACAATTTCATCAGAGTTGAGGCAAGCTAATTAACAGAGACATAAAGCAGGCAAAGGCAGGTTGACAGATAAATTACGTAACATACTGAATAGGACCTAATGCCAGAGATAGACATGCTGGTTAGGATCAATAAACAGGAAAAGACAGGAATTTAACTACACAGAAGTAGTTATACTAATTAAGATCAACAAACCGGAAATATATAAGTTTAATTACACAGAAATAGAGCAATAGATAGGAAAGCACATAGGTTTAAACTTCATAGCATAATGAATCACAATAGGAGGAGAGACATACTAGTTAAAATAGCAAACAGGAAGGTAAAAGGATGCAGAACCCAATAGTCTAGCCTTGCTTTCAGCCGGCTAGACAGTGTAGCAAACACATGTAACTGGAAGGTTTGAATAAGAGCAAGAGTTTGTGTGTGTGTGTGTGTTTCTTTCTGAATGTGTTCGTGTCTCAAAGAAAAATCAGAGTAGGGTTTATTTAGAACTCAGCAAAGTAAAACAATTAAGGTAAAGAATAAATCAAAGTTTATAACACAAGGTAATCAATCAGTTAATTGAGGAATTAACTCAATCAATTCACACAAAAGAATCCGGAAAGGACCCCTTAAATTGGGGAGAATCCGTTAACGACTCAAATTGGGATTCAAATAACGTAAGTAAATAGATTGCTGACCATATAGGAGTCAATTAAATCCCTAAATCAGACTAATAGTATAATTAGTTATACTAATTAAGATAGACATGCTGGTTAGGATCAATAAACAGGAAAAGACAGGAATTTAACTACACAGAAGTAGTTATACTAATTAAGATCAACAAACAGGAAATATATAAGTTTAATTACACAGAAATAGAGCAATAGATAGGAAAGCACATAGGTTTAAACTTCATAGCATAATGAATCACAATAGGAGGAGAGACATACTAGTTAAAATAGCAAACAGGAAGGTAAAAGGATGCAGAACCCAATAGTCTAGCCTTGCTTTCAGCCAGCTAGACAGTGTAGCAAACACATGTAACTGGAAGGTTTGAATAAGAGCAAGAGTTTGTGTGTGTGTGTGTTTCTTTCTGAATGTGTTCGTGTCTCAAAGAAAAATCAGAGTAGGGTTTATATAGAACTTAGCAAAGTAAAACAATTAAGGTAAAGAATAAATCAAAGTTTATAACACAAGGTAATCAATCAGTTAATTGAGGAATTAACTCAATCAATTCACACAAAAGAATCCGGAAAGGACCCCTTAAATTGGGGAGAATCCGTTAACGACTCAAATTGGGATTCAAATAACGTAAGTAAATAGATTGATGACCATATAGGAGTCAATTAAATCCCTAAATCAGACTAATAGTATAATTAGGGCAAGTAGTACTAATTAAAGTCACAAATAAGGAAAATAAGTAAAATCATAGAGAAGCACTAATTTTAATAGCAAAATATTATTCAAACCCTAAATAAAATTAGTAAATATATATTGATTGACAAAGATAAACTATAACGGGAAAATATTGAAGTAATTAATGTAATAAGTTGAAAAACCTAAGAGTAGGGCATAGACATGGGAAACGGTCGAGCAAGTAAAGAGAATCAAGGTTAAACACTTAAAAACTTGGTATTTTGCAAAGAATTTAAAAGGATGAAACCCTAGCTATTAGAGAAGATAAAATGATCGGTCAATAGTAAGGAAACACAGGAAGTTTTAAAGAAAAATGCAAAAGAATTTATGAGATCTCAGATCTACAAGGATCTGAACAGATTCGAGTAGTATAAGATTAAAGTTTTAAAAAAAATGACAGAGATGAAAGGAACCTGGTTTAGAATCATAGGTACGAGCCATAAACACGGAGAAAATAATACTCACAAACGGAGATGGCCATAGGTAGGATTATGAAACAATTCTGAACAAAATCTAGGTTGAATCTCTTCGAGATTCTTCCATAAATCAACATAATGGAACAACCAGAAGAGGTAAGAGGCCGGCATGGGCCGAAAATTACAGAGAAATCCCATGGAATGGGGGTTTTTCGGTAACGGCGACTAGGGTTAGGGTGAGTGTTTAAGAGAGAAGAGGGGAGGTAGGGATTCAGGGATGGGGAAATAAGAGAAATGAGGGTGTTAGGGTTTGTGTTAGATTAAAAAAGAAAAGGGGTAATGTGAACTGTTGATCTTATAGATCAACGACCACGATTAGAGAAGGCTCTGGGTCGGGTAAGGGTTATTTAGTTTGGGCTGGGGCGAATTGGGGGATTTTAAGTAATTAGGCTGGTATAATCAGGTTAGGTTCGAATTTAAAATGAATTCAAAGGGGCTATTTGTTAAATACCCAATTAATTAATAAAATAATTTGTAAAATTAATTAAAAAATTATAAAAAATAATTTTCATGCATAAAATGATTTTAACATAATTACTTGATATTATAAAAATATAAAAAGCTATTTTCTAGGGAAATAAGGTAATAATGCATACATGGGCTACTATCGCAAAGTTATTGAAATTATAACCCAAAAAATATAAATGTGGCTATTCATGCAATAATTAAATCTTGGTATAAATAAAAAATGATAAAAATTAAGTAATAAAATCATTATGAAACCATTTGTGCGGCAATTAGTTAATTATTTATATAAATAAAATAGTGGGATAAATTAATAAAAATCCTCATAAAAATGCATAAATTATGAAATATTAATTGATGCTCATGCATTGTTTTGAAGCTATATATGCATTTTAAAAATAATATAGAAAAACATTGGATATCAACAACTAACCCTCTTTACCCGGGAAGGATTAAAGAGTTATCGGGTAAAGATATGATGGCTAATTTTGACCGAGTAGGGTGATTTGAGAGGCATGAGCCGCACTCTGGTTTCTGAGATGCCTACATATCCCTGGTTTTACAGGAATCAGGTCGTGTGTAGTTCTGGATTCACCGGCAGAATATACCGAGGAAGTTATCACAAGAACGGACACAAGGTTTTGGAATAGGTGAAATGGTTGCGGTAAGAGGTCGGGTTTGAAGTAGTACGAAGGGACTGGAGTGGGACTGCTCCTGCTGGGATAATGGTTGCTTATCGGGTTACCTGCAAATAAGAGATATACTACAAGCATGTACGTACAATTTTGCGTAAATTTAAACATGATGCAAATTCCCTTCAGACCATGAGAATTGTCTTCGGACAGTTGAGGATGACGTCCTTAGACCATGATGCCCCGGGCCATGAATTGTGCGGTAAGGGATTCGAAGGCCATGATATGATGTTCTAGGGCCATGAAAATGGTGCCTCCGAACCATGACGCCTTTGAATAATGATATGTAAGTTCGAGAGATCCTCAGGCCATGGCATGATGTCTTCCGGCTACGAGGATGGTGCCTTCAGACTATGACGCCTTCGGATAGGTCGGTGATATTTCAGCCCATGAGGTGCAAAAACATGACGCTAGAAGCGACAAGACAGGGCTTAGTCTTGTATGAGGTTGAGGGAAAAGCTTAGCCCGAGAGAAGAGGAGAGACAATGCAAGAGAGACAGTGCTTAGCCTCGTGCAAAGATTCGGGACAAGGCTTAGCCCCATGTAAAGAGAAGGCAATGGTTAGCCTTATGCAAATACGAAGGCAAGGCTTAGACTCATGCAAGATTCGGGATAGGGCTTAGTCCCATGCGAAGAAAAGGCAATGCTTTTCCTTATGCATATATGGAGGCAGGGCTTAGCCTTATGCAAGATTCGGGACAGGACTTAGTCCCATGCAAAGATAAGGCAATGGTTAGCCTTATGCAGATACAAAGGCATGGCTTAGCCTCATGCAAGATTCGGGACAAGGCTTAGTCCCATGAAAAGAGAAGGAAATGCTTAGCCTTATGCAAATATGGAGGCAGGGCTTAGCCTCATGCAAGATTCGGGACAGGGCTTCGTCCCATGAAAAGAGAAGGCAATGCTTAGCCTTATGCAGATACGAGGGCAGGGATTAGCCTCATGCAAGATTCGGGACAGGGCTTAGTCCCATTGTAAAGAGAAGGAAATGCTTAGACTTATGCAGATACAGAGGCAGGGCTTAGCCTCATGCAAGATTCAGGACAGGGCTTAGTCCCATGCAAAGAGTAGGCAATGTTTAGCCTTATGCAAATATGGAGGCAGGGCTTAGCCTCATGCAATTTTGAGACAATGCTTAGTCTCATGCAGATGGAAGGCAGAGCTTAGCCTTATGCAAACAGGGAGGCAGGGCTTACCCTTGTGCAAGATTGAGACAGAGCTTAGTCTCATGCGATGAACGAATAATAGATGATGGCAGAGTATTTCTTAGATGGAAATGAGATCGGTATCATTGTTGTTATGAAGACCGTGATTCAAAAGTGTGCACATTACTTATTCCTGCATTCAAAGATAAATTGTGAGTTCTGCAGGGGAAGGATGGTTCGTTCCTTCGTCTGCTTGCTTGATTTGTTCTGTTCTGTCTGAAGACCCTGTTCAAATTATCGGGGTAGTGTTCGCTAAAGCAGAGTTTATGTTCAAAAGAATGTATGCATAATTTTCGAAGACATAGTAAAATATAGTTTAGAAATTGGTTAGATGATCCAGTTAACTGAATAACGCTTCTGACTACTTTATATTCTGCAATTGGTTGAACTTGCTTCGAAATTTTGAGGGTCCTCCTCAAAATTCTGACCCAGTTTCTGATGATGGGGAAAATGGAAATTTTATTGAATTGTGACCGAACCCACAGGGCTTCCTACGTATCCCCTCTTAAACGATAATCAGGTCGAGCGTAGTTCAATTTACATCATGTGAAGAAGCATAAATGGTTTACACATAGTATCTTTTGACTGCATCTGAATTGATAGGATTCATCCAGATTTCTCTGTCCATTTCTGCGAGTATGAGCGCTGCTCGTGTAAATACTCTGTGAACCACGTAAGGACCTTTCCAGTTGGGAGAGAATTTCCGTTTGGCTTCATCTTGATGCGGGAAAATCTTCTTCAACACCAGCTGCCTCGGTGTGAACTGTCTCGGCTTGACTCTTTTGTTGAAGGCTCTGTATATTCTGTTCTGATAAAGTTGCCCATGACATACTGCATTCATCCTCCTTCCGTCTATGAGGGCTAGCTGCTCATAACGACTCCTTATCCATTCTGCATCGCTGAGCTCAACTTCTTATATGATTCTCAAGGAAGGAATCTCCACTTCAGCGGGAATAACAGCTTCAGTACCATAAACCAGCAAGTAAGGAGTTGCCCATGTTGATGTGCAGACTGTGGTATGGTATCCCAATAAAGAGAAAGGTATCTTCTCATGACATTGTTTGTGATTTTCTACCATTTTCCTCAGTATCATTTTGATGTTTTTGTTGGCGGCTTCCACAGCTCCATTCATTTGAGGTCTATATGCTGTGGAATTCTTGTGCTTGACTTTGAAAGTCTCACACAGGGCTTTCGTCAGATCACTATTGATATTGGCGGCATTGTCAGTGATGATGGACTCTGGAACTCCGAACCGACAAACAATCCGGTCACGGACAAAATCTGCAACGACCTTCTTAGTCACAGATTTGTAAGATGTGGCTTCAACCCATTTAGTGAAGTAGTCGATAGTCACTAAAATAAACCGATTCCCATTTGAGGTGGTGGGCTCTATTGGACAAATGACATCCATTCCCCAGGCGGCAAAGGGCCAAGGTGAGCTTGTTTCATTAAGCTCGTTTGGTGGAACTTTTATCATATCTGCATGTACTTGACATTGGTAGCACTTTTGAACATATCGGATGCAATCTGTCTCCATGGTCATCCAGAAATAGCCGGCCCTAAGTATCGTCTTTGCCAGGACAAAGCCATTCATATGCGGGCAGCAGGTCCCGACATGTATCTCTTCGAGCAATTTAGAAGCTTCTTTTGCATCGACACACCTTAACGGTCTCAAATCGAGAGTTCTTCTATATAGGATTCCTCCACTGTGGAAGAAATGATTGGATAATCTCCGAAGCGTGCGTTTCTGAGTATGGTTTGCATGCTCTAGGTATTCTCCTTTTGCCAGATACACTTTGATGTCGTGGAACCAAGACCTTCCATCCGTTTCCTCTTCGACATGAGCACAATATTGGTTTTACCAAAGAATTAGATTCTCTGCCAAAGCTATTTTAAGAAGAAATCGGGTTTCTGATAACCAAAGAATATGCTAATAATTGTAAGTAAATTGATAAAGAGAAAGAAGAAAGATGCGTAAAAAGTAAGTATATTTCAATAGTGGTTCAAATGTATCCTTACAAGTTATATTTTACTCCCTTTTATAGGGAATTTATTAATATAACGTCTACTATTTTCAGTGATTGAGATTTAATGGCTAATAATGACATTAATGTAACGTTACAATGAATTAACCGTAACTGTTGCGTGAAGATTATGTAACGTTTTGGATCATTAATTGAAGATCCCTGAATCTGCCCTTTATTCTGTCTTGATTCATTCTGACCGTGTCTCTTCGCCTTCTCAATTAGATTGAGATTTCCGTATATGATTACCTCGTGTGTATGTCGTTCTGTTCCTCTTTCCCTCGTACCTTTTCGTAAAGCCTCGTTCAGTTGTCATGTTTTCATTGCTCCACATGGATTGCTTTGTCATCATAATTAGTACACGTGTGAAGCCTATTTTTACCAATACAGATAGTTCCCCCACTTACCATTTATTTATTGATTAAATATTTGGTAAGTGGATACTCATTTATGGAGGGAATATTTTTCTGCCGCTTCACTCGTACCATCGCATCCGTCTCTAAATGTATGCTTCGCTTGTCACTTCCATTTAATGTCCGTGTCACGTGACATTCCCGGATTTGTTCTGCAATTATTCAGCACCTTTTATGGCTTTTTGCGGCTGCATCATTCTCGAAGTGACAACTTTAATTATGACTTTTAAATCACTATTTTTTCCATTTTTTGATGGTTGCCTTTGAGTACAAATACCCTTTTTCCTTTCTTTACTTTCACGGAAAACTTCTAACCTTCTTTCTTTATTTGTAAATTCTTCATCTTCGTAAATATGTCTTCTTCAAACCAGCAATCTAAAAAGGTCATCATTGTAGTTGAACTAACTCCTTCTTCTGCTCCAACACGGAGTAGGAGGGGTGGTAGGCTTAGAGCTTAAATTCTACTCCCTCCAGGGGTTCTTCTTCTTATTCTTCTCCCTCGCCATCTTCTAGGTCTAACACTCCTTCATCTTCTTCGAGGGCTAGGGCTTTTAGATCTTCATCAAAGAGTAGAGAACACAATAAACTGCTTCATGAGCCGAGAGTCGATGATATCGTTCCTGCTGAGTATTCTTTTGCCAAGGATAGTGAGGCCCTGAGTGAGCTGCTTTCTTCCATGTCATCACATGATAGTGCTGACCTTTATCCTACCCAAATAACAGAGGGTTTAGTGTCACTTGTACGCAGGGACTGTTGTTTGAAGTCTGGTTTTCCTATTGTTGTTCTAAATGATAACCAAAGAATAACCTCTTATAGGACTGGATATTCTTATGTTTATACTTATCCCTTCACATTAGGATTCAAGCCTCCCATCGACCCTACTATCATTAAATTTTGTCGATTCTTCAATGTTTGCTTGGGACAAGTTGGTCCTCTTATTTGGAGAGTGGTTGCGTGCCTTAGGTATTTGGCCAATTTAACTTCTGTCCCCTTTACGTTCCATCATCTTATTCACCTCTATTCCCCGATGCTATTCTTCCAAGGAGTTTTTACTCTCGCGGCTAGGAGGAAAAGAGTGTTAGTTATTCCGGATGATGACAAAGATAGAGGGTGGTATGTTCGGTATGTTGCTGTCCCTGCTGCGGGTTTAGTAGCTGAATAAAATCTCCCCTTCCCTGAGAAGTGGAACTTTGCACGTGAGTACAATTTTCCTCACTTTCCTTTTCTTTTTTGTTTTCGATAAACTATCAGTACCGTGACAATTTCTTTTTCTTTTGCAGCAACCATGGGATTCATGATTGGGTAGAAAAACTTTTGTTAATCGCTCCTTTAGAAGAGAGTTCTTGGAAGTACCTCTCTTCGAGGTTTGGTTGGAAGGTGAAAACCCATGGTAAGTGAGGGTTTTTATTTTTACTTCTTCCCTTTTTGAGCTTTTTCTGATCCCTTTCATTTGGTAGGGTTTCCTGCTCGTGAAATTTCTGTTGCGGCTGTGTCCGATTCAAAGCTGTCCTTGGCTAAGGATCAGGAAATCATTGTTGGCTCCTCCTCGTCGAAAAGGAAGGCAAGTGGGTCCCAGACCTTAGAGGACGAAGAGGAACAAGAGGAGGGTTCGCTAATTCATAGGTCACGTAGGAGGAGGGTCGTCTCTGAAGATGAATCTACTCCCATTATCGATCCTCCCGTACCTGAATAAGAGCCTTTCGCTCCTGAAGATGCAACTCCCTCTCCTATTCGTGAGTCCATTGATCACCTGTTCCAACAAGGTTTTGGTACAGTTTTCGAAGAAGCTCCTCTTGCAATTTTCCCACCGCATACTCCTACGGAAATTTCATTTATTGCTCCCGTTGTTGTTTCTGCTCCTCAGCCTACTCCGCCCGTGACTCCTTCACCCGCCCCCACTTTCATGCCTTCTGCTGTTGAAGTAGGGTCTTCCAGCAGGGGGTGATGAAGTAAGTTATGATAGAGGTTCCTGCTGGAGGTAGCCTCTTGAAAAATTTGGGCCAGGCTGATGTATGGTTAAAGCCCTTGATAGGCCCGGTTGAGAAGTCTAAAATAGAAAGTCAAAGCTCCTTAACTTGGATCAACGAGATTGTGCACTCGTCCTTAAAGGTAAAACTTGTTCCTTCTTCATATTTATGTATTATACTTTCTTTTACCGTATCTAACTTATCATTTTATACAGATCAACTTTATAGGCACAGAATTGATGAAGAGAGTTGTTCAAATAGATCAATCAACAAATGACTTCTATACCGATGCTGACAATTGGAAGGAGCAGTACGAGAGTCTACATCTTGATATGGAGGCAATGGAGGAGGAGAAATGTACCTTGGAATAGCATATTAGAGTTATTGCAGCAGAACTGGCCATAGAGAAGGCGTCCTCAAATTAGGGATAAAAGCATCTTGGAGTCTTCCTTTGCGGAGCAGCTTTCCCATGCCATCGAAGAGATTAGGAGCCTGAAGGTTTTCTTGGATCAGAAGGAGGCATACTCTGGTGAACTTGTACAATTGCTCACCCAGACCCAAGAAGACCTCCGTAAATCTTCAGATATGGTCCAGTTTCTGGAAAGATCCCTTGCTCCTTTGCAGGCTTCTCATGATGCTGCCGTGGCTGAGAGGGATGAGCTAAGAGTCGAAGCTAAACAATGGGAGAAAGACTACGAGGCTCTTGAGGACAAAGCGATTGTCGATGTTAGTTGGGCTTATTTGAATGCCCAACTTGACACATTGACGGAAATGGGCCAAGAGAATTTTGACATGGAAGATGAAATTGCCAAAACCAAAGAGACGATTGAAAAGTCTCGGCAGAGTCAGAATTTCTCATCACCTGAAGTTGAGGTCCCTGATGAAGCTGCTGCACAAGCCTCGCCATCTCAAGTCGCTCCTCTTGCCAGCGAAGATAACTCCCCTATTTAGTGAAAAAGTTTGTGGAACTTGGTCCCTTCTTCTTTTTTCTTATTTGGAACAATTGGTGGTTAACCCCGGTCCTTTTGGGGGTAAAGTTCGGCCCTTTTTAAGTCCCCAACTGACAACTTAGGGGAAACTTTTGTATAAACAATTTAGGCTTAGACTAAGTTAATACTTAGATTTTTGCCACTATATATTAATAGTAGTATCGGTATGACTTTCGATTCCTTTGAGTTTTTGTTTTCACTCTTAAATCCCTGCATGCTTTCTTTTTGAGGTTTTTGGTTTGCCTCTGAGTTTTAAATTTTTCATTTTAAAAAATGCTTAGATTTTTTGTACATTTTCGTAATAGGTACGATTTATAAAAGAGGGCCCTTTTTTTATCGACACTTAATGAAGAAGATGTCTCAACTCCATAATGGTGTAAATGTACAAATGAGAGATAGGAATTTCACATGTTTTTCTTTGACAGTGTTTTTTAAGAAAGTCTTTGTATTGTTTCGAACTTTCGCAACATTTTACATGTGTTTGTGCATTGTCCATAACTCCTTTGCAATTGTTTTTCTTACAACAGATCTGGTATAAACATGTACTCGTAACTGTTTTTCTTTTGTAACAGCTTTTTCGAATTAATACAAGGGTATAACTGTTTTTATTTTTAACAGTTTTTTGAATAAATATACGGGTATAAATTTTTACTCGTAACTATTTTTGTTTACAACAGTTTTTGAATAAATAAAAGGATAATGTTTTTCTCATCCGTAACTATTTTTATTTACAACAGTTTTTGAATGAATACAAGGATATGCATTTTTATCCATATCTAATATTCTGCCCTTAACCTAAACATTCGTTTACATTTACGAATATGTTTTTTGAAGGTTTTTGAATCAGGCTTTGTATTTTTTGTCTTTGGCTCTTTGATTTTGCTCATAGTACTTGACTTGTTGGGAAGATGGATCTTCAGGCTTGAGCTTTGACTTTTTCATAGTCTTCTTTGCTTCTTCTTTGCCTTCAATACTGTATAGTCCCCCAAGTGTTTGAGCTTTAAAAAATGAAATCTCGAGCACTTGACTATTCCTTCCTTGTGGTCCTTTTCCTGAAAAGGAAAAACATACGGGACTCGAAGGAATAGAGTTTAGATGATGACTTCTTAAGCCTTAAAAAACGTCCATCAGAAAGTTGTAACCCTAGACCAGGAATTCAGTTACTTCCTCGTGTTTATGCAGGTCTAATATCATCATCTGGTGATGGGTTAGCTTTTTGCCTATCATCTAAAATGGTTAGTATAATTTTAATTGTACAAAAGTAAAATCGAATGTAATGATACATGTCCGGCGGTATTCCCTTTACTTCGGAAGTAATACTTCTTCAAATGAACAACATTCCAACTGGTTGGTAAGATTCTACCGTCCATAGTTTCCAACTCGTAAGCGCCTTTTCCAACAATGCCACGGAATTTGTAGGGCCCTTCCCAGTTTGGATTTAGCTTTCCTGCACCAGCTTCCTTGTTGATTGGAAGCCTTTTTTAAGGACGAAGGCCCCAATTTTGAAATATCCGAGGTGAGCTTTTCTGTTGTAATATTGCTCTATAATTTGTGTTTGGGCTGCCATACGTATTAATGCAGCTTCTCTCCTTTGGTTGAGCAAATCCATATTTGTCCTTAATTCGTCGTTGTTTGTTTCTTCTAATGCCGTTGGGAATCTCGTGCTTGGTTAGCCGATTTCCACTAGTATTAATGCTTCTGAACCGTAGACAAGCACGAATGGAGTTTCTCCCGTGGCTACTTTTACCGTAGTTTTGTATGCCCATAATACTGCCGGTAGCTCGTTAGGCCAGTTTCCCTTGGCTTTTTCAAATCGTTTCTTTAAGTTGTTGACAATGACTTTGTTTCTTGACTCGGCTTTCCCATTAGCCATAGGGTGATATGGTGATGAAATGATTCACTTGATTTTCCAACTTTTGAAGAATTCTGTGATTTGTGAGCCTATGAATTGTGGGTCATTGTCACATACGATCTCCTTTGGTATTCCAAAGCGACATATTATGTGTCGCCATATGAAGCTTTTCACTTCTTTCTCTCGCACTTGTTTAAAAGCGTCTGCCTCCACCCATTTTGTGAAATAATCAGTTAATACGAGTAAGAACCGTACCTTTCCTTTAGATGGGGGAATGGGTTCCACTATATCCATGCCCCATTTCATGAATGGCCATGGTGACACCACTGAGTGGAGTAATTCTGCTGGCCGGTGCATATTATTGGCATATCGCTGACATTTGTCGCATTTAGCTACGAAGCTCTCAGCATCTTCCTCCATTTTAGGCCAATAGTACCCTACTCTGATTATGGTTTTGACTAAGGATCTTACTCTTGCATGGTTTCCGAAATGTCCTTCATGTACTTCCTTCATCACGAACTCCGTTTGATTGGGCCCAAGGCACATTGCTAGGGGACCTCCAAACATTTTACGGTATAAAGTTTCACGAACTAGGCAGTACCGCGCAGCTTTCGGGCGAAGTGCTTGAGCTGCTTTTCTATCTTCAGGCACGGTACCGTTTTGCAAAAGGTTTACAATTTCGTTTCTCCAATCCCAGGTTAAATTGTTAAATGTTACCTCATTTTTGTCTTGGTGGATTGCTAAATGAAATAGGTGTATGATAATTGCATTGTCTTTATTTGTTACATCGGCAACTGCTGCGAGTTTAGCTAATGCATCCGCTTCTGTATTTTCTTCTATGGGTATTTGCGTAACTTTTCGTGACTGGAATTGCCTTGCTAGGTCTTGTGCCTTTTACATATATTATTGCATCTGAGCCGCTCTTGCGGTATAAGTCCCCTGCATCTGGTTTAACACCAGTTGAGGGTCACTTTTGATCACGATTTTCTCAGTTGAGAGTTCTCGTTCCAGTTCAAGCCCTACAATGACAGCTTCATACTCTGCTTCATTGTTAGTTATGGGATAACATTTAATGGCTTGTCGTATCTTTTCATCCGCAAGTGATATTAAAACAATTCCCAAGCTGACTCCTTTTATGTTAGAAGAGCCGTCAGTAAATAGGGTCCAAATTCCTGGGTTAGCCCCATTGAAGATTTGTAACTCTTTTTCCACTTCAGGGATTATGCTAGTATTAAAATCAGCGATGAAATCAGCTAAAATCTGAGACTTTATTGCAGTCCTAGGTTGATGTATTATGTCATGTTCGCTTAATTCTATTGCCCATTTAGCTAATCTTCCTGATAAGTCTTGTTTATGCAAAATATTTCTTAGTGGATACGAGGTCACAATAGTGATTGGGTGACACTGAAAGTATGGTCTCAACTTTCTAGCTGCCATGATTAGAGTTAAGGCTAATTTTTCTAGATGAGGATATCTAGTTTCAGTATCTAATAAAGACTTGCTTACATAATAAATCGGAGATTGTTTACCTATGTCTTCTCTTACCAGTACTACACTTATAGCAATTTCTGCTACGGCAAGATAGACATACAGCTTCTCCCCCTCTTTTGGTTTAGACAGCGGCGAGGTTTTGATAGATAGTCCTTCAGATCTTTGAGAGCCTGTTGACATTCTTCAGT
Organism: Nicotiana knightiana; assembly: GCA_005239525.1. Taxonomy (NCBI): domain Eukaryota; kingdom Viridiplantae; phylum Streptophyta; class Magnoliopsida; order Solanales; family Solanaceae; genus Nicotiana; species Nicotiana knightiana. The sequence goes on from ML391519.1 coordinate 39,888, forward strand.
CCATTCGAACTGATTATGCTTTGTAGAACTGAAAAGAATTTAAAACTCTTCTCCGAAGACCTGGAGATAAATCTTCCTAAGGCTGCAATTCTTCTTGTTAGTTTTTGAACTTCTTTTTTGCTTGTAAGTATATCAGTTATTTCATCAATAGCTTTAATCTGAACGGTGCTTACTTTTATACCCCTATTTGATACAAGGAAACCCAAAAACTTACCTGATGCAATGCCAAAAGCGCATTTTTCTGGATTTAGTTTCATGTTATACCTGTGCAGGATTTCGAAGGTGATTGAAAGATGATGGAAATGATCTTCCGCTTGAGTTGATTTTACCAGCATATCATCAATGTATATTTCCATTATTTTTCCAGATGTTGTCACTAGCCTTTGATACATGGCTCCAGCATTTTTCAGGCCAAAAGGCATGACTTTGTAACAATAAGTCCCCCTATTTGTAATAAAGGAAGTTTTTTCCTCGTTTGAGGGATCCATTTTTATCTGATTATAACCAGAATATGCATCTAGAAAGCTCAACAATTCATGACCTGCAGTGGCATCAATCATTTGATCTATGTGTGGTAATGGAAAGGAGTCTTTGGGGCATGCTTTATTCAAATCTGTGTAATCTGCGCATACTCTCCATTTACCATTCTTCTTAGGTACCACAATAGTATTAGCTAACCAATTAGGATATTTTACCTCGCGTATTGAACCAATTTTCAAGAGTTTTTGTACCTCTTCATCGATCACCTAGTTCTTGAATGGTCATTGCTTTCTTTTCTTTTGCTTGACAGGCACGAAGGATGGATCTTCATTTAGTTTATGAGTCATCACTTTCGGAGGTATACCTATCATATCTGAATGGGACCAAGCGAAACAATCTGAGTTAGCTTTTAAATATTCAATTACCTTACCTCTTCTTGCGGGGCTTAGCCTTGTGCCTATATTAACTTCTTGCTCAGGCTCATGCTCGAACAGTGGGATAGCTCTTAAATATTCAATTAACTTACCTCTTCTTGCGGGGCATAGCCTTGTGCCTATATGAACTTCTTGCTCAGGCTCATGCTCGAACAGTGGGATAGCTTCGAGCTCCTCAATAGTTGTTTTAATATGCTCATCTTCTGCTGGCTCCTGAATGACATCGGGTCTGGAATCCATGTCCGTATGTGTTGATGTTGCCTTAATGGTGATTTGGTTCACCTTCTCGTGGCTTCCTTTTTCCATACCTAATTGGGTTCCAATTTCTTCTTTCGTACCTAATTGGGCGATTGCCCCGTCTTTTGACTCTTCCGTTACCTCTTTTTTGTTTGAGTGTACTACTGAATTTATATTCCTTGAGGTCTATTGATCGCCTCAAATCTGTTGAATTCCCTATTTGGAAGGGAATTTTATTACTTGGTGTAAAGTAGATGGTATTGCTTCCATGTCATGGATCCATGGTCTCCCTATGATTACGTTGTAAGCCATATCGGTGTCAATGACTTGAAATTTCGTATTTTTAATTACTCCTTCTACATAGGTACTAAGTACAATTTCTCTTTTTGTATGATCGTAGAGTTGTCGAACCCAGATAAGGCTCGTGCTTTTGGGATTACTCGATCCTCCATTAGCATTTCTTCCACAACTCTCAACAAAATGATGTTGACTGAGCTACCTGGATCAATCAACACTATTTTTACATTAGTGTCATGTATAAGTAGAGATATTACCAGAGCGTCGTTATGAGGAAACAACAATCCGTTGTCATCTGCATTGTCGAACATTATATTGTCTGCTTCCATATCTTCACGAATCAGCTTCCCATGTGTAATTGTGAATTTTGTTGTTCTTTTGCAGACTACTCCATTCACCTCCTCTCCTCTGTGTATCACATTTACTATTCTCTTTGGAGATGGTGGTTTCGGGGGCTCTTACCTGTTCTTCATATATGCATGTTTGCCTTTTTCACTAAACAGTTCTGTTAGATAGCCCTGTTTTAATAATTGTTCTACCTCACCTTGCAACAATCTGCAATCTGATGTTCCGTGTCCATGACCGTTATGGAATTCGCACCAGAAGTCTGGATTCCTTCTGTTTGGATTCGATCTCATTTCTTTGGGCCATCGAACTTTATCACCCATGTTTCTCAGTATGGTAATTAATTCAGAAGTACTTACATTGAAGTTCTAGTCTCCGACTCTAGCATTGCCTCTGTTCCGTTCTGCCCGATCTTTTCTAGATCTTGAGGAGGATGAGTTCGTATCTCTATTCGACGGTCTATGTTCCGACCGTGTTTTTTCATACATGGAATGAGATTCTCGTCCTGAAGGTCCCACATACGGATCATACATGTTTTTACCTTTTCTCCTTTCTTGTTCGGAGCGTCTAGAACTGGCTCAATCTTTAGCTTTTGATTGAGCAATGGTGTCTTCTTCTATTCGTAGCCTGGTACTGTAACTGTTATAGACATCGTTCCATGTCGTGGATGGGAATTGCCTCAAGCATTCCTTGAGTCTTCTCGTGGATTTTGAGCTTCTGTCATTTAAGTTGCTTGCAAACACCATTGTTGCCCAATTGTCAGATACCCTTGGTAGCAGCATCCTTTCTAGTTGAAACCTGTCTACAAATTCTCGTAGCAACTCCGCTTCTACTTGTTTTATCTTGAATATGTCTTCCATTCTTTTTTCGATTTTTTGTGCACCAGAAACTGCTTGTATAAAAGAATCTGCAAGCTCAGCAAAAGAGTCAATCAAATTTTTGGGTAGAAGAGAATACCATGTTAGTGCTCCTTTGGTGAGTGTTTCTCCGAACTTCTTGACTAGTACTAATTCAATTTCTTGTTTAGTCAGATCGTTGCCCTTTACTCTTGTAGTAAAAGCAGTTACATGATCACGTTAATCATTTGTCCTGTTGTACTTTGGAATGTCAGGCTTTTTGAATTTCTTGGGAATAAGCAAGGGTGCTGCATTTGGCTTCCAAGGTTGTTGAGAATATCTATCAACGTCAATGCCTTTGATAACAAGTGGTAGAATAATTTTGTTCCTTCACCTGATTCTGTAAGGTTAGTAATAATGACTGTAATTCTGGATTACTTGACATACCTGGTCTTGCTTCGAAGGACTCATTTGGAGTGCCTCTACTTCCTGAGTTTGCTAGTCCGGATTGTGGATTTTCCACAGTTGCAGTGTTGTTAGGAGGAGGTGTAGGTGATGCAGCTGGCAGTCCCCTCATGAAAGCTTGTAAGGCTTGAGTCACATATTTACTAACCATTTGTTTTACAGGATCTTGTTCTCCTGTTTGCTCATTTCCATTGTGATTATCATTTTGAGTTGTAGATCTCTCTGGGGAATGTTCCCTTGAGCCTCGTGGGGAATCTAAAGGTGATGGAACTGGAGTTCCAATCCTTTGTTGGTTGTTATCATTGGCATTCGACATAATTTACAGAATGTTGTTTGAGAAAAAATAGAGATTATCAGATTGCCGGTAACGGAACCAATTGGTTTTACCAAAGAATTAGATTCTTTGCCAAAGCTATTTTAAGAAGAATACCGGTTTCTGATAACCAAAGAATATGCTAATAATTGTAAGTAAATTCGTAAAGAGAAAGCAAAAAGATGCGTAAAAAGTAAGTATATTTCAATAGTGGTTTAAACGTGTCCTTACAAGTTATATTTTACTCCCTTTTATAGGGAATTTCTTAATATAACGTCTACTATTTTCAGTGATTGAGCATTAATGGCTAATAATGGCATTAATGTAACGTTACAATGATTAATCGTAACTGTTTATGTAACGTTTTGGCTCGTTAATTGAAGATCCCTGAATCTGCTCTTTATTCCGTCTTGATTCATTCTGACCGTGTCTCTTCGCCTTCTCAATTAGGTTGAGATTCCCGTATCTGATTACCTCATGGGTATGTCGTTCCGTTCCTCTTTTCCTCATACATTTTCGTAAAGTCTCATCCAGTTTTCATGTTTTTATTGCTCCACATGGATTGCTTTGTCATCATAATAGTACACGTGTGAAGCCTATTTTTACCAATGCAAATATGCCGGCTGATTATGGATCCTTACTAGGATAGGATCAATGAAGTTCTTGTCTGGATGTTCTATCAATGATGACAAAGTGGCCAATGTATCAGCAAACTCATTCTGAATTCTTGGAACATGCCGAAACTCTACCTTTGTGAATCTTTTCTTCAATTCCTGCACATGGTGCAGATATGGCAATATCTTGGCATTCTTGGTAGCCCATTCTCCTTGTACCTTGTGCACAAGTAGACCTGAATTGCCGATTACCGGCAGTTCCTGAATGCTCGTGTCAACAGCCATGTTGAGTCAGCTATATATGCATTTTAAAAATAATATAGGGAAAAAATGGGTATCAAAAAATATTATGGCTGTCGTGGAGGGATTCTTGAACGTGTATATGTACCCATTTACATTGGGCCCCCTCGACCACCTTGTGCTCGAATTCTGCAAAAGGTATCGAGTCACTTTAGCTCAAATTCATCCATCATTCTGGTGGATAGTGCTGATGATGAGGTACTTTACTGATAAGGCTGAGCTACAATTTACCCTTAGCCACCTTATCAGATTATATTGGCCTCAGCATTGTCGAGGTTGAATTGCATTATGACGTCGATCCACCAATCCTTTTATCGCCAGCGATGATGAGGAGCGGAACCGAGGATGGATGGGTCGGTTTGTCTGAGTGAGGACCGTCGACATCATTCCTACCGAGTTCCTGTCATTCCCCGAAAAATGGAACTTCAAACGTAAGTACTATGTCGTACCTTAGTGTCTTTTGATCTCGATGCTTTATAATAATGTTTCTTTTACTCTTCCCCGGCGGTCCCGTGGATGCCGGGAGAGATCCCCGATCTTGCGGACTGGACTCGGAGGCTGGCAACTTCTTCATCCTATGATGAACGCAAGTGGCGGGATTTGTCTAAGGGTAGATGGGAAGCAAAGCACCACGGTATGTGCCATGTGATTGCTTTTCGAGGAATGCTTTTCTTTATGTGTATTAACTCCATCACTGCAGGCGTTGGTGGATTTTCTGAGGTGAGATCGTGCCCCTTCGAGGAGAGGGAAGGGATGTCGGCTTCGTAGCCGAGGGAGGATAATAAGTGTAAATGATCCTCAATGGATGAGGACATTCTCAATAAGGCAGGGCCTGCCCCGAGACACAAAGGAGCCGCCGCCGCTGAGGAATACTTTATATATGTCGGTCATTCTGTGGACATCAACTCTCCTTGGGAGGAAAATTCTTCATCTACGGCTCGAGCCAGGGGCCCTCCCGAGGTTGTCGATCCTTCTAGGCCTGAGATCTCTAATTTCGAGGGAGGGGTTCCTCGAGAGGGAAGGAGCAAGAGTCCTCCACCATCGTCTGCTTCCCTCTTGAAAGTACTTCGAGGGACGTTCGGGGCCAGGAGCCGCTTGAACCAAGTGGGGTCTCGAGTGATCATGTCCCCACCGAGAGCGGTTCAACTGGGACCAGGCCAGTATACGCACGCTCAACTTTTGAAGAGTCAGCGGCTCCGTTCCGAGGTGAATTTTGGTTGGCTTCGTTGGTTCTTCAGTTTCGTATTTTCATCATTTGAATTGAAGCTTCTTTTTCGTAGGCTTTTGACAAGCTCAAGTGCGATCTTCTCCGTTGCGAGGCCAAGTTGCGGGAAACCTTGGGCAAAGAGAAATCTCTCAAGCTTCTTTGTAATGAGAAGACAGGAGAGTTGATATACGTTTGATCGGAGATGAATCCAAGTCGATATCATGAAGGCAATCTCGAGCAACATGTAATACTTATTCAGAGGGAGTACGTGCTTCCTTTTCCCGCCTTCGAGAACTAATGTTTCGGTGCTTCAGTTGCAGCAAAAAAATAGAAGCGTGGAACGCCTTTGGGGCGAAGTTGGACAGGTCAATTCCGAATGCAATTCATTGAAGGCGCATATAGGTGTTCATGCAGTAGCCCAAAGGAATGCTTTGTCCAAGGCTACTTCCCTCGAGATACAACTTTGAAATGCTCGAGAAGATAGCTCTATTCAGACGAGCAAGAGTGCTAAGCTCGAGACTGATCTTTTTAATATAAAGGCTGAGGTCGTGGACGCCCAGGTTGAAGCTGAAGACGTTCGAGCCAAGGTCGATAAGAAAGTGGCCGTTTATTTGAAGGATGCTGCTGATGCTCGGTCTGAGCTGGGGGGAGCCTTTGACAGAGAGAGAATGGGCAATGAGTATGCCCGATGCAAGTCTCGGAGCGATATCCTTGAAGAGATTCATGCTAGGGTCTTTGATCTCTCAGAAGAGATAAAGCAGGCCATGGCGGATGATATCGACGCTAAGTTTTTCCTTTCTTCTGGTGTCGATGTTGATATCTAAAGGCTACCGAGGGAGATGGTCCCTAGAGCAGACTAGGTTTCTCTTCCTTGCCCTTTGTAAACAACTCATGTGGGAGCGTTGTAAATGTATACTTGTAATACACACACACACATATATATAGAGAAAATTCTTTGGTATTTCTGATTTTCTTGTCGATAATTAGCCCGATGAATTGGACCTCTAAATGAAACCCTTGGGGTTATAAATTGGCCCTGAGGCTTTTTAGGCTGGCCCGTGGGCTCTTACCGATTGGGTCGGTATGCCCTTTGATATAGCTGGATCTTGGGCTCTTACGCATTTGGACCTTAGGAGCTTTAGTTAACCATTTCGGGCTCAGTCTTCGATTTGGGTTACAACTCGAGCTCATCGACCCTCAAGTTTTCTTAAATCTGCCCGCAGTCTCTTTATGCTGGCGTTAGGATCTTACACAATGGGTCGATATGACCTTTAATGTGGCTGGCGACTTGGGCTCTTACGCATTGGTTCGGTACGACCTTTAATGTGGCTGGCGACTTGGGCTCTTACACATTGGGTCGGTACGACCTTTAACAGGTTCTTTTCAAAGTTTTTTCAAAGTAATAGGAGGCCTGTGATTTTATGGCAACATTCAGACATCTCTAAGTCGCGTTAGTTTGGCCGGAGCCTTATGACGGTGGTCATTGTATTTAGCCGTAGCCTTTTAGTCCCCGAATGAGATAGCCTCGGCATCTATATCGAGGGTATGCCTTTTTAGGGGTCATACAAGTTCTAATATATAGCCTTGACTTTGATATCGGGATTATGCCTTTTTAAGGTCTCACAAATTTGTACATGCCTTGCTTGAGGTCTTATAATTTTGATGTTGCCTCGTGGAGGGCTTACATTGGTGCCTCATGGAGGGCTTATGAGCTCGAAGTTGCCGACCCTAAGGTCTTATGGCTTCGAGCTTTTGATGACTTGATGGGGTGACTGTCGGGGGCAGTCCCCGAGTCGGGGTTATGCGTTTTTTTAGGTCTTACAATTTTGACGTTGCCTCATTGAGGGCTTACAAGTTTGAGCATGCCTCGTTGAGGTCTTAGATTGTTTATATTGGCTCATGGAGGGCTTATACTGTTGATATTGGCTCACAGAGGGCTTATGTTGTTGACATTGCCTCATGGAGGGCTTATGCTATTTGATATTTCCTCGTGGAGGGCTTATGTTGCTGATATTGCCTCATAGAGGGCTTTCGAACTTGAAGTTGCCTGCTCTGAGGTCTTACAGCCTCGAGTTTTTGGTGTCAGTCCCCAAGTGTTTGGGAAATTTCTGGCCCTGGGGTTCTTTCTTGTGAAAATAGCAAATTTCTTTGACGCGCTAAGTGTTTTGATGACAAAAGATTCTCCTCCGATTACTTGCTACAAGTATACATTTTTTCACCATGGAGGGTCTGATTATTCTATGTGGACACGGTGTATTCGACCTTTTGGTCCTATACATTGTTCTCCTGTCGAGACCCTTTTTGAAATATTTCAGTTTCTTTGAGGAGGTGACCTCCAGTGGGGATTCCCCTCAGTATTTGAGGTTGATCAAAGAAAAGCCTTGAATACTTGATGAGTTCTCCATAGGTAGCATATGGATGTTGCCTAGTTAAAAACCTCGTCGGTAAAACCCATTTGGGATAAAATCTGACGTGAGGGAAAAAGAGCGCCACACATTCTTTAAAACCTAAGGCCTTCGAGCTAGAGGATGCTTCTATTCCTTTCAATCGAACACCTGCACATAGGTTAGTGTAAAACGTGAAGGAAATAGGGAGAGGATTTTACCTTAACGGTGGAGGCGTTCAAGCCTCGATATGCTTCATTTACTCGTTCTGAGGGCGCGGCACGGTCCTTTATTCATTCATAGACAATGTAGTTTGTGATCGCTACTTGGCTACTTGCTTGTTTTTTGACTCCTTCGATGTAGAAGGTGCCAGCGTCGGTGACACATTGTGCACTGCGAACATTTATTTTGCTGTGTTCTGTTCTATGTACACTATTTTACTCCATCCTTCGTATGAAACTTCATCATTTGATGAAGGGTTGACGACACAGCCTCATATTGTGAATCCATGGCCTTCCAAGCAATGCATTGTATCTCATGTCGCCTTCGATGACATGAAACTTGGTATTTTGAATTGTACTGGCCACGCTGACTGGGAGGATGATTTCCCCTTTCGTTATTTCGCTCGCCATGTTGAATCCGTTGGGGACCCGGGAGGCGGGCATGATCTGGTCGAGTAATCCGAGTTGCTCTACTTCCCTCGACCTAATTATATTGGCCGAGCTACCTGGATTCACGAGCACACGTTTAACCTGAAATTTATTCAAAAGGGAAGAAATTACCAGTGCGTCATTATGTGGTTGAGATAAGGTTGAGATGTCCTCTTCGTTGAATGAAAGAGCATCTTCGGATATGTAGCTCCGAGTTCGCTTTTCCCTGGTGATGGATACTTTTGTTTGCTTGAAAACGGGTCTCTAAGGGACGTCGACTCCTCCAATAATCATGGGGATAACGTGTCATGGTTCTTCAGTTTCATTCTTCCTGTTCGCCTCTCTTTCCCGAAATTGGTTTTTAGCTCGATCACTGAGGAACTCTTGAAGGTGTCCTTTGCTAATTAGTCGGGCTACCTCTTCTCGAAGCTGTCTACAATCTTTGGTACTATGACCGTGGGTACTGTGATATTCATATATTAAATTCCTTTGCGAAGGATATGATAGTACGGGTCTCGGCCACCAGGTATCCTTGATTTTACCTATGGCCGATACGATATCTGAAACATCAATGTTGAAGTTGTACTCAGATAGTCGGGGTGCCTCTACCGGCCCTGTGTGCCTGTCAAACTCTGCTTTGTTCACAAGTCCCCGAGGATTCTGTCCTCGATCCATCCTTTGGTCACTTCGAGGTATGTGACGCCTCGGGATACTTCTCCGATTTTTTATATACGATTGATGCCTTTCTTTGCTTGGCCTTGGCTCTCTTTCTGGAAGCCTTGATTCCTTTGCTAAGAGCCTGCTGGGATACATCAATCCCGAGGGGACTTCCAATTGGTCATCCTCGACTTTGATCTTTGACTGATACTTGTTTTGTACATCCGCCCAAACTACGGTGGGATACTCGATTAAGTTTTGCTTCAATTGCTTTGAAGCTACCAAGATTCGTTCGTTCAAGCCCTAAGCGAAGGCTTGCACTGCCCAATCATCGGAGAGCGATGGTAATTCCATTCGTTCCAGTTGGAAGCGGGATACAAACTCCCTCAACATCTCATTCTCTCTTTGTTTGATTTTGAAGACATCAGACTTTCTCGTAGTGACCTTGATGGCACCAGCATGTTCCTTCACAAAAGAGTCCGCCATCATGGCAAACGAATCTATCGAGTTCGGGGGCAAGTTATGATACCATATCATGGCCCCTATGGATAGTGTTTCTCCAAATATTTTCAATAAGACGGATTCAATCTCCTCATCTCTTAGGTCATTCCCTTTCACAGCACAAGTGTAAGCAGTAATGTGCTCATTGGGGTCCGAGGTCCCGTTGTACTTCGGGAGATCGGGCATTCTGAATTTCTTCGGGATGGGCTTCGGAGCCGCACTCGATGGGAATGGCTTTTGCACGAACTTTTTCGAATCTACACCCTTAAGAACCAGAGGTGCACCCGGGATCTGATCGACCCTAGAGTTATAGGTCTCCTGCTTTTTGTCGTTAGCTTCTATCTTCTTCTCTCTTAATTCAATCTTCTTTGTGAGGTCCTCGAGCATCTTCATAATAGCGGGGTCAGTTGTTGACCCATTATTGTTCGACCTTTCTGGTGCTTGTTCGACTTGAGGAGCCGTTTCTGGTGGTGTTGTGCTTGGAGTTCTCTGATGGCTTTGTAGCTGAGCAATAGCCACCTGTTTTGCTTGCAACATCTCAAAACTGACATGGAGGCTGAATTCTGTCTCCTTTTGAGAAGGGGCTCTTTGTGATTCATGCCGGTCTCGTTCGCGCACACTTCCGTCTATATGAGAGGTCACATCAACATGTTGAGCTTTGCGTGAGCCTTCATCGACGAGGGTTTGCACTAGTGCCCCTTCAGGTTTTTGCGGTGGTACACTGGCACCTGAAGTAGCTGCGTTGTTCTCTCCATGGTCCTCAGGACCGTTGTTTTCATGTGCATTCACTGAGTTAGACATTTTCTGACCTGAAATCGAAGATTCTTGGACAAGAAAAAGTGTAAAGGATAACTTGTGCTTTTAGAAAACCAGTACTAAAACAATCACTATTATTTTTAGCCCCACAGTGGGCGACAAACTGTTTACCTTGAAAATGGTAATTACAATTATATTTGATTTTGTGGTTCTAAAAATACGCGATCTATTTCAAAACCAGTTGTTTAGGCAATAGATGCTAAGTGGAAAGTGAGAAAATGAGATAAGAGCGAAGGATAATGAGATTGTGCAAACCGGGCAGTGGAGAGACGGGGTCTCGAGCTTGGTCAAAATGGGCCTCGAGGTCGAGCTCAAGAGCTTGATAAGGGACGGTCGAAAATGATACAACAGTATTGAAGGCCTCGTAGATGGCCTCTTTTGTAAAGACCCGTAAAATTTTATGGCTAAAATAATGCCCAAATAGGTCCCTGTGTTGTTATAACTGTAGAAATTCTTAAAACGAGCCCTTTTTGAGTAAAAAGTACCCCGGGACTTAAAAGATATAATTTTCCAGAGTTGCGCAGGTCTGCGGTCCACTATGCGATCGCAGATCAGGTATGCGGACCGCATAATGGTTGTTTGCTGTCCATTTTGAGGACAACTATACGGCCTAGAATGCGATCGCATTTCACGAATGCGGGCCGCATAGTTGTCGCATTCTTGCACCTTGATTTTTGCGGAGGGATTTATGCGACGCACTATGCGATCGCATAATAGGTATGCGGATCGTATAGTGGTCGCATATCTGGGATGTCTGCTTTTCTTTTTGGCCCATTTGAGGGCCATTTATGCGACAGGAATGCGGACCGCATAGC
>ML391521.1:0-29657 GCA_005239525.1 Nicotiana knightiana
AATGTCACTTAAATTGGAAAAAACTCCCATATCCAACCCTTGTCGGAAAAATGAGGTGTGACAATGAATGGAGGGAAAGGGCTATCAAATCTAATGAAAGGCTGGAATATTTGGAGCGGAGTCTAATGGAGTTGGAGGGGAAGACGAGGAAAAGAGTCGCCGACTGCTAGAATGCTGAGGAAAGCGAAGGAGGACATCTAGAAAGGGTTTACTTGTTGTTGGGCATGCACGACCTGGGGAACCTGATCGACGAAGCCAAGAAGATCAAGCCTGGGGAAGGTCCTTCTGGGACCAAGTAGATTAGATTTACCTGCTTTTTTTAAATGTAATAAGGCCGAGTGCCATTAATGACTTATCTTATTTAGTGTCATTTTAGATTTATCTACTTTTACATTAATGAAATGAGGCAATTATTTGCCCTGAAATTCTCCAAATCAACTTGTCGCTAGGCCTACTTCGGGCACAATGAGGCTCCCAAATTAGGATGCGAATTTACATTCCCGCACTATGTGTTTAGATATTACAAATACTCTATTTGAAACCCTTACTGGCTTGGTTACCCTTTATTTTTCTTTCCTTTTTTATTATTCCTATTCCCCAAGGTTGGTTCACGCATACTGGCATCATCAGCTTATCATACCAGATCCAGGGGCTCTCCACCTTCTCCTCCTCCAAGTGTACCGAAAGGCAAAGGGAAAGCTAAAATGGATGATACAAACGGCATCAGAACAAACAACACTGCACATGTTGAGAATGTGGAAACTTTCGATGGTCCGGGCACTCAAGCCCCAAATGATTTGGTTTTACGACTTGAGCAGAAGATACTTGCACTACAGGATGAGCTTGAGCAGGTCCATAACTTGGCAAATATCTCTCTCACATTGAATGTACCTGACACCCAGAACCCTGCACCACCTCAGAACACACCGAACAAATGCCCGCAGAATCCTCCCGCACCTCACCAGTATACAACCCCTCCTCAAAATCAGCATCTCCCTACTCAATACCCACAAAACACCTATCACACTCCTTAGAACACACCGCAACCTATCCATGAACCCCAGAACTCCACCAATGATCACCACTACACCCAAACTCCTGGCATTCACCAGAACAACCCTATATACGTAGAAACCTTACCTCACTCTACTCAATCAATCTCCTATACACCAGAATCTGCCGAGAAGGACCTGCTCATCAAGAATATGGTTGGGGAGCTCAATAAACTAACGAGCCGAGTTCAGGGTGTTGAAGGAGGCAAATGGATTGAAGGTATGAATTATGAGGATTTGCGTATACAGCCGGATGTGGAACTGCCGAAGGATTACAAACCTCCTAAGTTCGAAATGTTTGATGGAACGGGCGACCCCAAGGTTCATTTGAGAACTTATTGTGACAAGCTCGTGGGGGTTGGAAAAGACGAAAGGATTCACATGAAGCTATTTATGAGAAGCCTTACTGGAGATGCCCTGTCTTGGTATATAAGCCAGAATCCCAAGAAATGGGTTAATTGGGTGAGCATGGAGTCAGATTCCATGGATAGGTTCAGATCCAACATAGAGAATGCACAAGATGTTTTCTATATCCAGAACCTCAAGAAGAAGCCAATTGAGACTTTCCACGAGTATGCTATTCGGTGGAGGTCAGAAGCAGCAAAGGTCAGGCTAGCGTCAGATGAGGATTAGATGAACAAATTCTTTGTTAGGGCACAGGGTCCGCAATATTACGATAAGTTCTCTGGTATCATCAAGCTCGGAGAAAGGATCGAGGAAGGTATTAAAAGTGGAATGGTGATGAATTTTGAGGCACTGCAGGCCATAAACAAAGCATTTACAATCAGGCGACATATCATAAAAGAAAGAAGTGGGAACAGTAATGGTTTCCCAAGGCCCAAAAACTCCATTTGTATACCAAACACCTCCACTCACATACCAACCATCACCTCCTAGATATTCCCAACCTGTTACTGCCTACCACACTTATAACACCCAATCATCCTATTATCAGTCACCTCCAACTCGTCCAAACTACCAAAAACTCAAGTCTAATTTTGATCGCAAACCACCCAGATAGTACACCGCCATTGCTGAACCCATCGACCAGTTATATGAAAGGTTGAAAGCCGCTGGATATGCCACCCCTATTCCTGCTGTGTCAATGGAGAATTCATCTCAATAGGTCAATCCAAACAAGACCTGTGCATATCATTACGGCATGAAGGGACACACTATTGATGAGTACCGCACCTTGAAAGACAGGATACAAACACTAATTGATAGTAAGGTCATACAGGCGAAGGAAGCTGCACCCAATGTTCGCAACAATCCTCTCCCAGATCATAGGGGTGGAGGGGTCAATATGATAGAAACTGATGAAGAGTGGGACCCTGAGGGATCAATCGGGCTTATTCGAGAAGGTGATGATCCTAAGAAACCTGCAGTCATACTTAATCCCATTGTGGTGCAGGTACAGCCGCCGGTTGAAGTCGTGGTAGTCGCATCAGTTCCTTTAGAAGTAGAAGTAACGCCACCTGCAGCAACACTCACTCCATTTGAAGTAGAGGTGGCTATACCTTTCATTGTAACGGTGGCATCCACACCACCCTTCAGTTCCAATGTTGTAAGTTGGGATTATGTGGTCGAGGCTAGACGAAAGGGAAAGTCAAAGACGGAAGAATCAGGTGCTGCACAAGGAATAACAAGAACATGAAGGGTTTATACACTTGAGTATTTGGGAGAGACCAGTAAGCAAGCTTCTAACAAACAAATTGTCATTAAAACTGGTCCAGACGACCTTTGGAGGAAAGTACAAGCAAGGGAGTATTCTGTTGTTGATCATCTGAACAAGGCTCCCGCCCAGATATCCATACTGTCATTATTGCAAAATTCTGAAGCACACAGGAATGCTCTGATGAAGGTTTTGAATGAAGCATATGTGCAAAAAAACATCACCAGTGGGGAGATGGCTAACATGGCAGGACAAGTATTGGAAAGCCATGATATCACCTTCCATGAAGATGGACTGCCACTAGAAGGGTTAAGTCACAACAGGGCACTGCACATCACAGTGCAATGTGAAGATAAGTTCATCGCCAGAGTTTTGATAGATGGAGGATCCAACCTCAACATTTGCCCGTTGACAACTCTGAAGAGGTTAGGCAAAGGTTTACATGAGATACGAGCAGGGACTATGAACGTGAAAGCATTCGATGGGTCTCAAAGGGCCATGATCGGAGAAACTAACATGTACTTGCAAATGGGTCCTACCTGGTTTGATGTTGAATTCCAGGTACTAGACATATCCACCTCCTACAATGTGTTGCTGGGTCGACCTTGAATACATGCTGCTGGAGCTTTCACATCCACCTTGCACCAAGCGGTAAAATTTGAGTCGAACCATCAAGAAGTGATCATCCATGGAGATGGGAGCAACCCTATTTACACCAGTCAGACTGTTCCGGTGGTTGAAAACAGAAGGAATTTAGGCGGAGAAACCTACCATCGCATCGAGCGTGTTAACACAATTGAAAAGGATAAATTGTGGAGTAGCAAAATAGAGAGTATACTGGCATGGCAAGGGTACGAACCTGGAAGGGGGCTCGGTAAAAGACTTCAGGGTATCTCCAAGCCAATACAGTTGAAACGCCATGGTACAACCTTTGGGCTAGGGTATCAGTACACCTGGCAGGAATATGATGACTGGTCACCACCATGGCGTGGTCCATACTACCCTCTTGAGCAACCCATGCCGCACACGAGTCAGACCTTCCATCATAACGATATCATATGGGGGTCAGAAGAAGAAGAAGCCTTGGCAGAATTGAGGAATTTGTTCTTGGAAGACGATATGGATTGTTGTGTAATAGTTGAGGAGGAGGAGGAAGACGACCTCACTATCCAAAGAGTGGAGAATGGAGTATCTCTCAAGAATTGGACCGCTAAACCATCAAGGGCCCGACGAGTCTCCGAGTAGAAAGGCTGATAGCATTGTTTACTTTTGAAAATGATTTCCTCTTTGGCCTTTTGTTTTAAATAATATTTTTTAATGTTCTGTTTCGAAAAAAATTTATTTGAAATCATTTTGTTTGACATTATAAATGGCTTGATGTTTTATTGTTACTATTTTTCTTTCATATCTTTATCCCTACAACATTACTATTTGTTTCCTTGATGAACCAAGAACTGTGACATGTAATGAGACAACGCAACTTAAGGACAGTGACTCGGAAGAAACAGAAAAAGAAGATGTGATACCAGAAGAGACCGTTAGAGAAGTTGAGAACTTTGAGAAGTTACCATTTTCCTTATTAGGATACCGCACCATAGTCCGCACATCAACCGGGGCAACTCCCTATCTGCTGGTTCTTTGGTACCGAAGCTGTCATTCCAGCCGAGGTAGAAATTCCTTCTTTAAGAATCATACAAGAAGCTGAACTCAACAATGCAGAATGGATAAGGAACCGCTATGAGCAATTAGCCCTCATAGACAGAAAGAGGATGAATGCAGTATGTCACGACCAACTTTATAAGAATAAAATGTCCAGAGCCTTCAACAAAAGACAAGCCAAGAAAGTTCACACCAGGGCAGCTAGTGTTGAAAAGATCTTTCCACATCAAGGCGAGTCCAAAGGGAAATTCTCTCCCAACTGGCAAGGTCCTTACATGGTTAATAGAGTATTAACGGGAGGAGCATTCATACTCGCCGAGGCGGACAGGGAAATATAGCCAATGCCTATCAACTCAGACGCAGTCAAAAGATATTATGTGTAAACCGTTTTTGCTTCTTCATATGATGTAAATTGAACTACGCCCGACCTGATTCCCGTTTAAGAGAGGATAAGTAGGCAGCCTTGTGGGTTCGATCACAATTCAATAAAATCTCTATTTTCCCCACAATCAGAAACTGGGGCAGAATTTTGAAGAGGACCCTCAAAATTCTACGGTAGAACAAGTCGCGATGTCTCTGATTGTGTCACAGTTACTGGTTCATCTAACTAAATTCTAAACTATATACTACTATGTCTTTTGAAATTATGCACGCATGATTTTGAAAAGAAACTTTGATTTAGCCAAATGCTACCCTAATAGCTTGAACAGGATCTTCAGACAAGAGCGGAACAAATCGAGCAAGCGAAGGCACGAACCAACCTCCCCCCGCAAAAACTCACAAATTTTCTTTGGATGCAGGACTATATCATCATGATAAACACCATCGCAATGACACAATCACTATGCATGAAATACACTGTTAGTTAAGAATAATTCACTCTTACTCTTCTCTCCGCATGGGACTAAGCAATGTCCTGAACCTTGCATGAGGCTAAGACCTGCCTCCCCACTTGCATAAGGCTAAGGAATGCCTTCTCTTTGCATGGGACTATGCTCTATCTCAATCCTGCATGAGGCTAAGCCTTGCCTTTGCATAAGGCTAAGCACTGCCTTTTATTTGCATGGGACTAAGCATTGTCCCGAATCTTGCATAAGACTAAGCACTGTCTCTTTGCATGAGACTAAGCCCTGTCTCAAATCAATTGCATGCGGATAAGCCCTTCCTCCACACTTGCATAAGGCTAAGCACTACTTTCTATGTTCATGAGACTAAGCATTATCCCGAATCTCGCATAAGGCTAAGCACTGCCTTCTCTTTGCATGAGGCTAAGCCTTTTCTCAATCTTGCATGAGTCTAAGCCCTGCCTCTCCACTTGCATAAGGCTAAGCACTACCTTCTCTTTGCATGAGACTAATCCCTGTCTCAATTCTTGCATGAGACTAAGCCCTGTCTCAATCCTTGCATGAGACTAAGCCTTGTCTCAATCTTGCATAAGGCTAAGCACTGCCTTCTCTTTGCATGAGACTAAGCCCTGTCTCAATCCTTGCATGAGACTAAGCCTTATGCAAGATTGAGACAAGGCTTAGTCTCATGCAAGGATTGAGACTAAGCCCTGTCTCAATCCTTGCATGAGACTAAGCCTTGTCTCAATCTTGCATAAGGCTAAGCACTGCCTTCTCTTTGCATGAGACTAAGCCCTGTCTCAATCCTTGCATGAGACTAAGCCTTGTCTCAATCTTGCATGAGGCTAAGCCCTGCCTCTCCACTTGCATAAGTCTAAGCACCGCCTTCTCTTTGTATAAGGCTAAGCACTGTCTCAATTCTTGCGTGAGACTAAGCTCTGTCTCAATCCTTGCATGAGACTAAGCCTTGTCTCAATCTTGCATAAGGCTAAGCACTGCCTTCTCTTTGCATGAGACTAAGCCCTGTCTCAAATCACTTGCATGAGGCTAAGCTCTGCCTCTCCACTTGCATAAGGCTAAGCACTGCCTTCTATTTGCATGAGACTAAGCACTGTCCTGAATCTTGCATAAGGCTAAGCACTGCTTTCTCTTTGCATGAGGCTAAGCCTTGTCTTAATCTTGCATGAGGTTAAGCCCTGCCTCTCCGCTTGCATAAGGCTAAGCACCGCCTTTTCTTTGCATGAGACTAATCCCTATCTCAATTGTTGCATAAGACTAAGCCCTGTCTCAATCCTTGCATGAGACTAAGCCTTGTCTCAATCTTGCATGAGGCTAAGACCTGCCTCTCCACTTGCATAAGGCTAAGCACTGACTTCTCTTTGCATAAGGCTAAGCACTGTCTCAATTCTTGCATGAGACTAAGCCCTGTCTCAATACTTGCATGAGACTAAGCCTTGTTTCAATCTTGCATAAGGCTAAGCATTGACTTCTATTTGCATGGGAATAAGCACTGTCCAGAATCTCGCATGAGACTAAGCACCGTCTCTCTTGCACTATTCTCTTTTCTCGGGCTAAGCTCTGCCCTCAACTTCATACAAGACTAAGCCCTGTCTTGATTGCTTCTAGCATCATGTCTTTGCACCTCATGGGCTGAAATATCGCCGACTTGTCTGAAGGCGTCATAGTCTGAAGACACCATTCTCATAGCCTAAAGACACCATGCCATGGCCTGAGGATCTCTCAAACTTGCACATCATTAGTCAAAGGCGTCATGGTTCGGAGGCACCATCTTCATGGCCTGAGAACATCATTTCATGGCATGCGAATCCCTTACCGCACAGTTCATGGCCCGGAACATCATGGTCTAAGTATATCATCCTCAACCGTCCAAGGACAATTCTCATGGTCTGAAGGGAATTTGCATCATGTTTAAATTTACGCAAAGATATATGCTTGTAGTGCATATTTTGATTTGCAGGTAACCTGATGAGAAACCATAATCCTAGCAGGAGCAATCCCGCTCCAATTCCTTCATACTATTTCAAACATGACCGCTAACCGTAACCATTTCACCTATTCAAAATCTTGTATCCCTCTTTGTGTTAACTCCATCGGTCTATTTCGCCAGTGGGTCCAAAACTACACACGACCTGGATCCTGTAAAACTAGGGATATATAGGCAACTCGAAAACCAGAGTGCGGCCTATACCTTTCAAATCGTTCCATTCGGTCAAAACTGGTCATCATGTCTGTACCCGACAACTCTTTCATCCTTCCCGGGTAAAGAGGGGCAGCTGTTGATACCCAATTTTTTCCTATATTATTTTCAAAAATGCATATATATCTTCAAAACAATGCATGATCATCAATTATTATTTTTCCATAATTTTCTCCATTTTCAAAGAATTTTTTTAATTAAGTTATCCCAGTATTTTATTATATAAATAATTACTAATTTGTATTACAAACGATCTTTTAATAACTTTATTGATTAATTTTCATTATTTATATTTATGCTAAGCTTTAATTGTTTCATGAATAGCTATACTTACATCTTCAGGTTATAATTGCAATAACTTTGAAATAATAGCCTATATGTGCATAATTACTTTATTTTACAAGAAAATGACCTTGTATATTTTTATAATATTAAGTAATTATTTTAAATTATTTTCATTCATCAATATAATTTTAATCATTTTATTAGCTATTTTTATAAATTATTTTATCAAGTTAATTGGGTATTTGACAAATAGCCTCTTTTATTTTGATATTTTTCGGAGCTGGAACTAATTACTACCCCAACCCAATTATATCAACCCATAACCCATAACCCTGATCCATACCCGCCCCAATCCAGGTTCAATCCTGGCCGTTGATTTCAAAGATCAACGGTTCAAGATTTACTTTCCATTTTTATTAACCAAACGACCCCAAACCCTAATCATTCTCTCAAAACAGCCGCCCCTAAATCCCTTCTACCTCTCTTCTCTCTCAACCTCCCCCTAACCCTAACCCGCCGTCACCTGAACCTCCTTCAATTCATGGTTTATTCCTTCGATTCTAGGCCTTATCTGGCCTCCTATCTCTA
Source organism: Nicotiana knightiana (assembly GCA_005239525.1). Classification (NCBI taxonomy): domain Eukaryota; kingdom Viridiplantae; phylum Streptophyta; class Magnoliopsida; order Solanales; family Solanaceae; genus Nicotiana; species Nicotiana knightiana. Next base: position 8,323 of record ML391521.1, read on the forward strand.
CTGGGTGTTCGACTTCCATGTTATCTGACGGGATCTCAAAGAGATTCAAATAGACTTGGTTCGAGTCCCTCTGTCTCTTGGTGAATCCGTCTGTATTCACCCATTTTTGTGAGTATTATCATTTTTTCGTGCTTTCACGGCTTCAAATCTCCGGTCTAAAACTCGATTTTTCTACCTCTGTTTATTTTTGTACAAACCTAACTATTTCTGGCCTAAAGCTAGGGTTTGATTCTCAATAGGGTTTCTGCAAATGTTTTAAAAAAATGTTTAAATGCTCAACTCCGGCCTTTCTCCTTTACTATTCGACTAATTGATTTTCTTGAGTTTTATCTCTGTGTTTCGATATGCTTAAGGTTTTCCATTATTTATCTCACTAGTCTTGCCCGTTCACTTTGGCTCTGTTAAGTTAACTAATTAATTGATTTGCGTGCTTAATTAGGGTCTGAAATTGTGTTTCTTTTCAAATTGATATCGCTCTGAAAGATTTTTTTATTTATTCTTTCTTTATATGTGACTCATAATTGGTACTGCCTCCCTTAATTATGCTACTGGCCTAATTTCTTGGTATTGATTACCTGGACCGACCTATAAAGTGTCTTTAGATTTATTGCTTACCTTATTTAACTTCAATCCTACTTGCTAACTGATTTCTTATGAGATTCCCCCTAATTTAAGTGATATTTCCCCGGATTCTGTCTTATTAATTGATTGGGTTTAGCCCTAATTAACTAGTTGATTGATTTGCATACCTTATTTGTGAACTCTTGATTTTTCTATCTTATTTGTTTTACTCTGCTGAATGCTATATAAACCTTTCACCATTCTGATTTTTAAAAACACACAGAAAACTCCTACACACACACATATGCTTACAAGCACACACTTTTACTTGCATACTTACACTCACACAACTTAAGTTCTTTGATTTGCTGCACTGGACTCTTGGGATTCCAATTGTCTTCACCTTCCTATTTGCTATCTCCTTAACTGGTATGCCTCAATTTCTGTTATCATGTTCTACTTTATATTCCATATAGTCAGTTTATTATAGACCTCAACATGTTTCTGTTTGACATCTGATTTCTGATCATGTCTTTCTCAACTACTATGCCTTAGTTCTTATTATCTTGTGTTGTTCCATGTGAGTTATATGAATAGTGTGTTTCAATCCTCGATATGTTTTTGTTTTCCATATAGTTCCTGTTTATTTCTCTCTCAACTAGCATGCCTCAATTCCTGTTAACCTACTCTGTTCTGTGTGGTTACCTTAGCATGTTTCCATCTGATCTGTGGTTTCTGTTTACCTCTTTCTAGACTAATGTGCTTTGGTTCCTGTTCTATGTGTTTGTTTATTTAGATACTTCAATCTTCAGCATGTTTCTGTTTAGTACATGCCTATATAGCCTCACCTAGTGGTAATTAATGAACTGAGTAATCTTCAGCAATGTTGTTTGATTCAGCTATAAATTTTCCTATTCTTAACATGTTCAGATACTTAGATATGTGCAGCCAATCCTGTTGTTAGTTCAAATTGTCCCTACTCTTTGCAAATCACTTCAAATACCAATATGAATACTTAGTCTGAATAAGTGCTAATATGTTTAAAACTATGGGATTGTTTGTTGACTCAGTTCTAGTTGCAACTATGTGGTCTGAACCTATTCACTTATGAAAATCAAACTGCTTTTTCTAAAACTATCCCCTACCCTTATATACTATTTTCAAACTTCTACTCTTAGCTATCTAGGGTCCTACTACCCCCAGTATGAGCACTGCCTAGGGTCCATGAGACTCCTCCAAACTCTAACACACTGGGGCTGGTCTTCCAATCTTTTACAACTGTTTCTTTGAGAAAGGTTCTTTTGTGAGCATTTCTCGGGGTCCTGAGGCCCTTGGGAACTTTGACACACTAGAAGCCCATTTTGTATATTATGGATGGACTACTTGTGGACATCAGACTTGCTTGCTTGAAGGCCTGGCTTCCAGGTTGATGTTGGGCCTGCTAAGGCTCTCTATAATGTAATGAATAGCTTTGTGTAGTTCATTCATATTGGTCTGTAATAATGTAATAATCCTTGTAAAAATAGATACGGGGTTATTAGTAAAGGCTGGGGAGGGATTGTTATATATCTTTGTCAGATTCAGGTAGAAATCATGCTTTGAGGTTGTTGTGGTGATTCTTTATGTGCAAGCCATTAGAAATCATGCACCATAGGATCTTGCCTCACCGTTTGAAATCTGAAGTTTCATACTTTGCATTCTAGAAATCCTGTTTATAGGTCGTTTAGAAATTTTGCATCAAGAACCCATGTTTTATGTATATTTTCAAATCGCAATGTGCATTAGAGATCATGTATATAGGATCTTATTTGCCTAACTTAATACACTTGCCTGGAAATTTGTTTAAAGTTCCTGCTCACATAGATGTCATACCTATAGGAGATATAAAAGTCAATTTAGATATCACGCCTATAGGGTGAAATCAGTTTTTAAACGTAAAAAGCATGTCTATTGGAGACAAATAAATCAGTTTCAACACTTAGAAATTATGCCTATAAGAGTACTGTGATTTAGTACTGCCTGAAAGTTGCCTAGATTCAGAGTTTTTAACAAAATCAGTAGGCAAACTGATAGGTACCACTGCTCGCTTTGATAAGGCTTTTATATATTCTATTTATGCTCATCTAGATATCCTGCCTATAGGATCTTAAAAGATTATTTGTTTGAATAGAATGCACTTGTTTTTGTTTACTTGTGGAGGTTAACATGAGCCCACTATTTGCTCTTTATGTGACAATCCTACTTGACTTTTGTTTATCGCTTAGTTTTCTCATTTTAAGAAACATAGGTGAGTCTAGAACCACCTTAAATAGAGGTCCTAAACACCTCCGGGACCATAGGTAAGGGACGGGTAGTGCACGCATAAGGCACGAGTTAGAAGCTACTAGAAAGTTTTAAGTAACAACTGAAAGATAGTAATTGGGTAGTAAATGAGATGATGACCTGTGCGCTAATACTATGTGTAGCACCCCAACCTGGGGAAAGTTACCAAATATTGCATAGAAATGATCCTACAGGGTAAAAAACTTAGGACCCCTCTAATTCCTGTTTTAAATAATAGTTGTCTAAATTGCTATATTTTTCTTTAAAGACTAATTCCCTTAATTAAGTTCGGCTGGGACCCACCGTTGTGGACCTCGAGGGGTGCCTAACACCTTCTCCTCAAGGTAATTTTGATCCCTTACCCGATCTTTGGTGATGCAAACTAGTTTCATGAGTTATTTGCTCTAGGTTCCCTAACGCACCTTAATCCGTAAGGTGGAGACTCTTCAAATCCCATATCCCATCCCCAAAGGAAGGGAGTTGTCTCAAAAATGTCGAAACCCCGAACCTCGCGAGGGAAAAGGGTGGCGCGATAAGCTTCATTATCGAAAATTAAAGGTGATGATGAGGATGTTGAGGATTATGATTAATTTGAATCATCATTGTTATTAGATGAACCTCCCATATAAAAATTCATTTCCAGAAGACGGAAACATTAATATTTAATTTGGGGTATCAAGCTGTTGAGTCACACTATGAAGATTTGAGGGAGGGTGGTGGAGGCCAGGGTGAGGAGGTGCATGTCTATTTCCGAGAATCAGTTTGGATTCATGCTAGGGCATTCGACTACGGAAGCGATTCATCTGGTAAGGAGATTAGTGGAGCAGTACAGGGAGAGGAAGAAGGACTTGCATATGGTATTTATTGACCTTGAGAAAGCGTACGATAAAGTCCCGATGGAGGTCCTGTGGAGGTGTTTGGAGGCTAGCGGCGTTCTGGTAGCGTACATTAGGGTGGTGACTCGGAGCATTTCCTTGTGGTGATGGGGTTGCTCCAGGGATCAGCGCTTAGCTCATTTTTATTTTCCTTCGCGATAGATGTATTCTCGCGACACATTCAAGGGGAGTTGCCTTGGTGCATGCTATTTGCCAATGATATAGTGTTGATTGACGAGATACGAAGTGGAGTTAACGCGAGGTTGGAAGTTTGGAGACAAACTGTGGAATCTAAAGGTTTCAAATTGAGTAGAACCAAAATAGAATACTTGGAGTGTAAATTCCGTGATGGGACCCATGAAGAGGACGTAGAGGTAAAGCTTGATGCTCAAGTTATTCCCAAGTGAGTGAGTTTTAAGTATCTCGGTTCTATTATCCATGGTAACGGGGATATTGACAAAGATGTGGCACATTGCATCGGAGCGGGATGGATGAAGTGGAGGCTCGCTTCCAGTGTTTTATGTGATAAGAATGTGCCTCCAAGACTTAAGGGTAAATTTTATAGAGTGGTGGTTCGACGGCTATGTTGTATGAGGCGGAGTGTTGGCCAGTCCAGAACTCCCACGTGCAGAAGATGAAAGTAATAGAGATGAGGATGTTGAGATGGATGTGTGAGTGTACCAGGAGAGAAGAGATCAAGAATGAAGAGTGGGAGTATCCTTTTTGGAGGACAAAATGCGGGAGTCGAGGATATGATGGTTCAAACATGTTAGGAGAAGAAGAATTGATGCTCATGTTCGGAGGTCTGAGAGGTTGGCCATGGCGAGTTTGAGAAGAGGTCGATTTAGGACTAAGAAGTACTGGGGAAAGGTTATTAGACAGGACATGGTGATGCTTCAGCTTATTGTGGACATGACCCTTGATAAGAGGGTGTGGAGGTCGAGGATTAAGGTAGAAGGTTAGTGGGTAGTTGTTAGTTGCTCACCGATAGTCTTATTAGCACGCATGCCCCTTAATATTCTTAGATTTTTATTACGTTATGTGGTTTTGTTCGCCTCAGGTATTGTATTCTCTGTTGCTATTATTTGGTACTACTTATCCTTTATCTCTCCCTTTTTCTTTTCTCTTCCCTCTTTCTCCCTTTCCTGCTTTCCTCTTCTTCTTATTACACTTACTGAGCTGAGGGTCTATTAGAAACATCCTCTCTACCTGTTAGGTAGGGGTAAGGTCTGCAAACTGACTACCCTCCCCAAACCTTCACCTGGTGGGAACATTCTGGGTTTGTTGTTGTTGTATTTTGAAATTAATTGGATGGAAGAATATGATTTTCCTAAATGGTGTTCATTTTTATAGAGTGGAAATTTTTTCTAAAGATAAAATAGGAATAAGGAATAAATCCATCGGACGGTTGAGATTAGGACGAAATCCACTCGACGACTGAGATCAAGATAAATTCTATCATATTCTCATCTACTAAATTATTGTGTCTATTGAGTTGTCTACACATCTAATAAGGTGTAGATATTTTTTCCTAAAGATAAAATAAGAATAAGGATGAAATTCATCGGATGGTTGAGATTAGGACGAAACCCACTTGACAACTGAGATCAAAATAAAATCTATCATATTCTCATCTAATAAATTATTAGTTCTGCCGAATTGTCTACACATTGAATAATGCATAGAGATATTTTTTGTAAAGATAAAATAGAAATAAGGATGAAATCCATCGTTCGGTTGAGATTATGACGAAATCCACTCGACGACTGAGATCAAAATAAAAGCTTGATACGATCCGGAATTCCCACCTTCGGGCCCATAGTGGCGCATAACATTTCACTTGCTAGGCAAGACAACGTTAAAGAACCGTTAAGCCAATTATTATTCAATTTCAGTAAATACAGTCAATTAAGCAAAAATGAAATAAAATTGAGTGAGGAATAATATGAATGCCCATAATGTTTACTACAATCTGGATATGGAGTCACAATTCACGAGCTTCTAGGATTTTCTACAAATAGAGCCTGAAAGAAAGACAACTGTTTTGAACAAAAAGAAACAGTAAAAATAGGGGAAAACAAAAGGGGACTTCAAGGTCTGCGGACGCCAGCAGATCCACCTCGAGTCTCCAATAAGCAAATCCGAGCTGCTACGCCTCACGATCAGCTAGGACAAATGCCAAAACCTGCACAAGAAGTGCAGAGTGTAGTATGAGTACAACCGATCTCATGTACTTTGTAAGTGCCGAGCCTAACCTCGACGAAGTAGTGACGAGGTTAAGGTGGGTCACTCACACTACAACCTGTACGCATTATATAATAAACACAGAAAGGAAATACAAAACGAAAAAAGACAGTCAATTAAAAATAATAGCTATAACCTCAAGAAATAAGGCAGTGACGTTCAAAATTACCAATCCTTAGATTTCAAATGAAAATACCGTAAAACCAACACAACTCAAGGAAATAGAAATACATAGGTTGTTGCGGCGCGCAACCCGATCCCATCGAACAACACAGAATCCTCCCTTATTTCACCGTAACAACATGAACAACAATAAATAATATGTATATATGTTGTGTCGCCCAACCCGATCCCACCATGAAAGAGATAATTAGAAGGTGCAAATAAACCAACTTAAGCAAATAGCAGGAAATCATGAAACTATAAAATGATCTAATATCATTAACAGGAGAAGACATTGATTAACAGGTAGCAGTTAAGCATGGAAAACATTTAGAGCATATAACATTTAAGACAGGGAAAGAGATAATTAAGGAAAAGCGAAAAATCAGGAAAAATAGATAATTCGGTGGCGCATAAGCACTCGTCAATTCGCATATACGCCGCTCACACTGAATTCACATAGCACATACTCTGAGGGTTTCTAATTCCCTCAAGTCAAGGTTAAAAATAACACTTACCTCGCTCCAAAGATCACTCAATGCTCAACCACAAGTTTTCCTTTCAAACAAGCCTCTGAACCAACAATATATAGCAAATTACCAACCAAACAATTCAAATTAAGCTTTAAGAACTACCCACGACTGCAAATGATTCAATTTAGGTCGTTATTGAAAAAGTCAACTCCCGGGCTCGCTTGGTCCAAACCCGAAATTCGGACCAAAACCCAACTACCCATTCACCCCTGAGCTCGATTATGTAATTTGTTCTGGAATCCGACCTCAATATGAGGTCTAAATCCTAATTTTACAAAAATCCCTAATTCTACCCAAACCCCCAATTTTCACCATGAAAACACTAGATTTTAGGTTGAAATTTTAGGAAATGTAGTGAAAGAAAGAAAATGGATTAGAATCACTTACCAGTGATTTGGGAAAGAAGGGTGCTTGGGAAAATCACCTATAGGGTTTTCTTGTTTTGAAAATTTGAAAAATGAGAGAAAATCCCGTTTTTAGCTATTTGACCAGTTGCAGATATCGCATTTGCGACCTAGGTTTCGCAATTGCGAACCCCGCAAATGCGAAGAAACAACCACATATGCGAAGTTCTCCCATTTCTTCTGTCATCGCATTTGCGATGATTTGTTCGCAAATGCTAACTTTGATCTTCCGCAAATGCGACCGTTTGATCGCAATTGCGATCACTGTACCCCCTGTCCCACTTTGCAAATGCGAAGTCCTGTTTGCAAATGCGAACTTCAGGTTCCCCAGATACTCTTTGCAAATGCGAGGAATTGATCGCAAATGAGAACCTAGCAGAGGTTACAAATGCGAAGCCTGACCTCGCAATTGTGAGGTCTAAGGCCTGCACCAGAACTGTACCACACCAGCAATGTTTCTAAGTCCAAATCCACTTCTTAGCCTATTCGAAACTCACCCAAGCCCTCGGGGATCTAAATCAAATATGCACACAAGTATAAAAATATCATACAAACTTACTCGCGTGATCAAATCACCAAAATAATGCCTAGAACTACGAATTTAACATCAAATCAAAGGAAATTTTCAAGAAAACTCATGAACTTCTATTTTCACAACCGGACGTTCGAATCACGTCAAACCAACTCCGTTTCTCACCAAATTTGACAGACAAGTCATAAATATATTATTGGACCTACACCGAGTTCCAGAACTCGGACTAGGGACTTCTGAATTCGATTACGGGCATATGCCCAAGTCTTAAATCACCATACGAACCCACCGGGACCGTCATAACACGAGTCCGAGTTCGTTTGCCCAAAATGTTGACCAAAGTCAACTCAAATGGATTTTAAGACAAACTATTCATATTTTTCTCAGTTTTTAACATAAAAATTTTCTTGAAAAAGCACCCGGACTACCCACAAATCGATGAGGGATAATATGAGGTATTTAAGGCTTCAAAGTGCAAAATTAGGTTCTAAAACATGGGATGACTTATCGGGTCATCACATTCTCCACCTCTAAAACAACCGTTCATCCTCGAACGGATATAGAAAAGTACCTGACCTGGTGAAAAGGTGTGGATATCTACTCCGCATGTCCGACTCGGACTACCAAGTAGCTGTCTCGATGGGCTGACCTCTCCGCTGTACTCGAGCTGAAGGATAACTCTTCAACTTCAACTAACGAACCTGCCGGGCTAGAATAGCCACCGGCTCCTCCTCATAAGTCAAATCTTTGTCCAACTGGACAGAGCTAAAATCTAACACATGGGATGAATCACCGTGATGATTCCGGAGCATGGACACATGGAACACCGGATGAACAACTGATAAACTAGATGGCAATGCGAGCCTGTAAGCCACCCCACCCACTCTCTCCAGAATCTCAAAGGGTCTGATGTACCTAGGGCTCAACTTGACCTTCTTTCTGAACCTCATCACACCCTTCATGGGTGAAACTCGAAGCAATACTCTCTCTCTGACCATGAATCCAACATCACAAACTCTACGGTCGGCATAAATCTTCTGCCTGGACTAAGCTATGCGAAGTCGATCCTGAATAATCTTAATTTTTCCAAGGCATCCAGTACCAATTCTGTACCTAGCAACCGAGACTCCCTCGGCTCAAACCATACAATTGGAGATCAGCACCGCCTCCTGTATAATGCCTCATAGGGAGCCATCTGAATGCTCGACTGGTAGCTATTGTTGTAGGAAAAATTTGCAAGTGGCAAGAACTAATCCCACGAGCCTCCGAAGTCTATGATACATGCGCGTAGCATATCCTCCAATATCTGAATAGTGCGCTCGGCCTATCCGTCCGTCTAGGGATGAAACTCTGTGCTCAACTCAACTTGCGTGACTAACTCACGCGGTACTACTCTCCAAAAGTGCGAGGTGAACTGCGCACCTCGATCAGAAATGATAGACATGGGAACACCATGAAGATGGACGATCTCGCGTATGTAGATCTCAGCTAACCGATCTGAAGAATAGTAACTGCCACAGGAATGAAATAAGTTGACTTAGTTGGCCTATCCACAGTAACCCATACCACGTCGAACTTCCTCTGAGTCTATGGGATTCCAACAACGAAATACATAGCGATACGCTCCCACTTCCATTCAGGAATCTCTATCTTCTGAATCAAACCACCAGGTCTCTGATGCTCATACTTTACTTGATAACAATTTAGACACTGAGCTACATAAGCAACTATATCCTTCTTTATCCTCCTCCACCAATAATGGTGCCGCAAGTCCTGATACATCTTGGCGGCACCCGGATGAATATAATACTGGGAACTATGGGTCTCCTCAAGAATCAACTCACGAAGTCCATCTACATTGGGCACACAAATATGACCCTGCGCCCTGAAAACTCCATTATCTCCAATAGTAACCTGCTTGGCACCGCCGTGCCGCACTGTGTCTCTAAGGACAAACAGATGAGGGTCGTCATACTTCCGCTCCCTAATGCACTCAAACAAGGAAGATCGAGCGACTGTACAAGCTAGGACACGATTGGGATCTGAAATATCCAACCTCACAAACTAATTTGCCAATGTCTGAACATCTTATGGAAGCGGTCTCTCACCAAATGGAATGTACGCAAGGCTGCCAATACTCGTTGCCTTTCTACTCAAGGCGTCGGCCACCACATTGGCCTTCCCAAGATGATACAAAATGGTGATATCATAGTCTTTCAATAGCTCCAACCACCACTTCTGCCTCAAATTGAGATCCTTTTGCTTGAAAAAATACTGAAGGCTCCAATGATCCGTGAAAACCTCATATAACATGCCGTAAAGATAGTGCCTCCAAATCTTTAGTGCCTGAACAATGGCTGCCAACTCTAAGTCATGGGCAAGGTGATTCTTCTCATGAACCTTCAACTGCCGAGATGCATATACAATCACCCTGCCATCCTGCATCAATACTACACCGATCCCAACACGGTATGCATCGCAATATACCGTATAAGATCCTGAACCTGCAGGCAACACCAACACTAATGATGTAGTCAAAGTAGTCTTGAGCTTCTGAAATCTCGCCTCACACTCGTCTGAACATATGAACGGGGCGCCCTTCTGGGTCAACCTAGTCAATAGGGCTGCTATAGATGAGAACCCATCCACAATCCGACGATAATAAACCGCCAAACCCAAGAAACTCCGGATCTCCGTGGTTGCAATAGGTCTAGGCCAATTCTGAACTGCCTCAATCTTCTTAGGATCCACATGAATGCCATATGTTGATACAACTTTCCCCAAGAAAAAGACTAAATCCAATCAAAACTCGCACTTTAAAAACTTAGCGTATAATTGGCTGTCTATCAGAGTCTGAAGTATAATCCGAAGATGTTATTCATGCTCATCTCGACTGTGGGAGTTGATCAAGATATCATTAATAAACACAATCAAAAAGGAGTCCAAATAGGTCTTGAACACTCGGTTCATCAAATCCATAAATGTTGGTGGGACATTTGTCAAACCAAAGAACATCACTAGAAACTCATAATACCCCTACCGAGTTTGAAAAGCCTTCTTAAGGACATCAAATGCTCTAATCCTTAACTGATGGTAGCCAGACCACAAATCAATCTTTGAAAACACCTTGGCACCCTGAAGCTGATCAAATAAGTCATCAATCCTCGGCAATGGATACTTGTTCTTGATGGTGACTTTGTTTAACTACCAATAATCTATGCACATCCTCATCGATCCATCTTTCTTCTTCATGAACAACACAGGTGCACCCCAGGGCGAGACACTAGGTCTAATAAATCCCTTATCAAGCAAATCTTGCAACCGCTTCTTCATATCGTTCAACTCTAGCGGGGCCATACGATATGGTGGAATGGAGAAAGGCTGAGTTCCCAGAGCCAAATCAATATAGAAGTCAATATCCCTGTCAGGGGGCGTCACCGGCAGGTCTGCAGGAAAAACCTCTGGAAACTCAAGAACAGCTGGTACAAAATCCATGGAAGGAACCTCCGCTCTAGAAACATGGATATAAGCCAAATAAGCTAGACACCTCTTCTCGACCGTATGACGAGCCTTCACATAAGAGATAACCCTGCTGGTGGAATGACCAGAAGTCCCTCTCCACTCTAATCGAGGCAACCCCGGAAAGACTAAGATCACTGTCTTGGCGTGACAGTACAATATATCATGATAAGGTGACAGTCAATCCATACCCAATATGACATTAAAATCAACTATATCGAGAAGTAGAAGATCTACTCTAGTCTCAAGACTCCCAATAATAACCACACACGAACGATACACACGATCTACAATAATAAATCACCCACAGGTGTGGACACTTACACAGGAGCACTCAAAGAATCATGAGGGACAACCAATTATGAAGAAAAATAGGATGACATGTACGAATAAGCAAAACCCTGATCAAATAGAACTGAAGCATCTCTACTGCAAACTGAAACAATACCTATGATAACAGCGTCAGATGACTAAACCTCAGGCCTGGCTGGGAAGGCATAACATCAGGGTTGGGCCTCATCACTCTGAACCACGTCCCTGGGACGGCCTCTAATTGGCTGGCCTCCACCTCTAACGACCTGACCTCCACCTCTAACAGTCTGACATCTACCTCTGGCTGCCTGACCCCTGCCTCTGGATGCCTGAGCACTCAAACGTCCATCCTGGTGTTATGACTACGAAAATTGAGACTGACCCGAACGGGACAGATAACCATGGTAATAACTCTGAATAGGAGGTGCACTGATAGGATTTGGCGGCGCACTATAAGCTAGCTTCCCAGAATGAGGCACATAAGGACCACGACTCCCTGAAGCACTGTGAGAAGCCTGGAGTGCTGAATGAAAGCCTGGGAAGATGACCTCTATCAAAAGTACCCCTGCCTTCATAAAATTCACCACTAAACCCACCGGAATGATGAGGACTCTTGTCAATCCCCTGACCTCCCCCCCTGTGCAAGAACCATCTCGACTCGCCTGGCGACATTGGCAGCCGTCTGAAAAGAAATCTCATTCCCGGCCTCCTTGTCCATCTGCAACTTGATAAGCTGGGAAAGTCCCTCAATAAATATCCTCGCCCTCTCTCTCTCGGTAGGAAGCAGAAGAATAGCATGACGGGCCAGATCCACAAAATGGGTCTCGTACAGAGTAACAGTCATACTGCCCTACTGGAGACGCTCAAACTGATGATGATACTCCTCTCTCAATGTGATAGGGAGGAACTTCTCTAGGAAAAGCTGAGAGAACTGGTCCTAAGTAAGAGCAGGCGACCCAGCTGGTCTGGTCAACACATAATCTCTCCACCATTTCTTGTCGGAACCCGTCATCTGAAATGCAGCAAAATCGACCCTATTGGTCTTCATTATACCCATGTTCCGTAGTACCTCATGGCAGTTGTCAAGATAATCCTAGGGGTCCTCTGAAGGTGCACCATTGAAGTGAACTGGAAAGAGCTTAGTAAACCTGTCCAATCTCTATAAAGCCTCAGAAGACATGGCGGGTCCACCACCGGCCTGTACCGCAACAACTGGTTAAACTACCCCAACTGGTGGGGCTACTGGAGTCTGATACTGGGAAATTGTTTGCTCCGGAGTGTGAGTAGTGGGAGTCTGTGCTCCTCCCCCAGCTTGAAATATGGTCGGTGCCATAGAAAATGTACCGACGTGGGCTAGGGATGTGCATGGATCGTATCGGATCAGATTTAGCACATTTTGGATCGGATTTCATATTCTAGAAAATGCAATCCGAATCTGATCCGAATTAATATTGGATCAGATTGGATTTTAAAGTTTGGATCGGACCGAATTCTCGGATTTCGGATCGGATTATTATGCCTCAAAGTTGCAAACTCATATGTATATTTTCTTTATAAAAGAGGTAATACAGTAAGAAAAATTCATGTTTCTGCATTTATGAGAGTACTATGGTGCCAATATAGACCATCAATTGTAAAGGTAATAACTTGGAGGAAAATGTAAAGGAAGTACTAATTATCCGAAATTAAAGTTTAGTATTTATACATGCCCTAATAATTTCGGATTTCGGATCGAATCGGATCGTATTAAAATTATACCAATCCGAATCCAACCCGAAATTCAAAATTTTAATAAACACAATCTGAAATCCGATCCAATCCGAAATTCGAAATTAAACGAATAGGTTCGTATTTCGGATATCCGATCCAATTAAAAAGCCCTAGCCTGGGCCACTCTCCATAAAGCCCACCAAACGGACTATAGAGTCCTGAAGCACTAGGGTGGGGATGAACCCCTCCGGGACCTGAGCTGGTCCAACAGGCACAGTCTGGGATGGAACCTCCTCATCAAACTACACCTGGGGCTCCATTACTGCTGCTGCTGCTCGAGCTCTAGGCTGAGCTCTGCCCCTGCCTCGGCCTCTGGGGCGGCCTTGGCCTCGACCTCTTCCCCGCTGTCACTGGGGGCTCCGGCTGCTGTCCAGCTGAGGACGTGACACATTTTCTCACCATCTGTGGAAGGACAAGAATAGAAGAGTTTAATTAGCAATGACAGAATAAAATCGCACGACAGAGAAGAATAGAAGTGAAATTGTTCCTAAACTTCATAGCCTCTGGAAGTTTAGTATATACGTCTCCGTACCGATCATCCAGACTCTACTAAGCCTACTCGTGAATAGTGAGAGCTAGGCAACCTACTGCATTGATACTAACTTGTCACGACCCGAAATTCCCACCTTGGGGACTGTGATGGCACATAACATTTCACTTGCTAGGCAAGCCAACATTAGAGAACAGTTAAGCCAATTATTATTCAATTTCAGTAAATACAATCAATTAAGCCAAAATAAAATAAAACTTAGTGCGAAATAATATGAATGCCCATAATATTTACTACAATCCGGATATGGTGTCATAATTCACGAGCTTCTAGGATTTTCTACAAGCAAAGTCTGAACAAAATATAACTATTTTGAATAAAAAGAAACAGTAAAAATAGGGGAAAACAAGATGGGACTTCAAGGTCTGCGAACGCCAGCAGATCTACCTCGAGTCTCCCAATAAGCAAATCTGAGATGCTACGCCTCACGATCAGCTAGGACAAATGCCAAAATCTGCACAAGAAGTGCAGAGTGTAGTATGAGTACAACCGATCTCATGTACTCTTTAAGTGCCGAGCCTAACCTCGACGAAGTAGTGATGAGGCTAAGGTGGGTCACTCACACTACAACCTGTACGCAGTTTATAATAAGACAATGGAAATACAGAACGAAATAAAGTAGTCAATTTAAAATAATAGCTACAACCTCAAGAAATAAGCTAGTCACATTAAGAATTAACAATCCTTAGGGTTCAGATGAAATAACTGTAAAACCAACACAGATGAAGGAAATAGAAACACATAGGTTGTTGCGGCGCGCAATCTGATCCTACCGTACAACACAAAATCCTCCTTTATTTCACTGTAACAACGTCAACAATAATAAATAATATGTATATATGTTGCAGCGCACAACCCGATCCCACCATATCACAATATTAGTATCACAATTCTCCCTTATTTCGTCGAAATAATCCACCCTTATTCGATATGTTGCGGCGTACAACCTGATCCCGCCGTATAGTATAAATTCACCCTTGTTCCACCATATCAATCCACCCTTATTTCACCTGTTGTGGCATGCAACCCGATCCCACTATATCAATACCAAATACTCAATGTGCACAGTAGAATTAACAATTCAAATCACGAAAAGCCTTTACGATCAATAAATACCAAACTGAGCCAAAAAGGAGACCTTGTACAACATGAGAATTACATAAATAAAACTACAAAGTGAAACCAGTCCAGTAATTGACAATTAGAAGTTTCAAATAAACCAACTTAAGCAAATAACAGGAAATCATGAAATTAGGAAAAGATCTAACATTATTAACAGAAGAAAACATTGATTAATAGGTAGCAGTTAAGCATGGAAAGCATTTAAATCATATAACAGTTAATACATGGAAAGATATAATCAAGGAAAAGCGGAAAATCAAGGAAACCAGATAATTCGGTGGCACATAAGCACTCGTCACCTTGTATATACACAGGTCACATAAAATTCACTCAGCACATATTCTGAGAGTTCCTAATTCCCTCAGTTCAAGGTTAACCATGACACTTACCTCGCTCCAAAGATCAATCAATGCTCAACCACATCTTTGCCTTTCAAACAAGCCTCTGAACCAACAATATCTAGCAAGTTACCAACCAAACGATTCAAATTAAGCCTTAGGAACTACCCACGATTGCAAAGGATTTAATTTAGGTCATTATTGAAAAAGTCAACTCCCGGGCCTGCTTGGTCCAAACCCGAAATTCGGACCAAAACCCCATTATCCATTCACCCCCGAGCCCGGTTATGTAATTTGTTTTGGAATTCGACCTCAATTTGAGGTCTAAATCCTAATTTTACAAAAAAATCCATAATTCTACCCAAACCCCCAATTTTCACCATGAAAACACTAGAATTTAGGTTGAAATCTTAGGAAATGTACTGAAACATTGAATGAAAATGGATTAGAATCACTTACCAATGATTTGGGGAAGAAGGGTGCTTGGGGAAATCGTCTCCAGGGTTTTCTTATTTTGAACATTTGAAGAATGAGAGAAAATCTCGTTTTCTAGCTATTTGATCAGTTGCAGATGTCGAATTTGCGACCTGGGGTTCGCAATTGTGAACCCCGCAAATGAGAAGAAACAATCGCAATTGCAAATTTCTCCCATTTCTGTTGTCATCGCATTTGCGATGATTTGTTCGCAAATGAGAACTTTGATCTTCCGCAAATGGGACCATTTGATTGCAATTGCGATCACTGTACCCCCAGTGTCCCATTTTGAAAATATGAAGTTCTGTTCGCAAATGCGAACTTGAGGTGCCCTAGCTACTCTTCGCAAATGCGAGGAGTTGCTCGCAAATGCGAACCTAGCAGAGGTCGCAAAGGCGAAGCCTCACCTTTTAATTGCGAGGTTTGAGGCCTGCAACCAGAACACCAACAATGTTTCTAAGTCTAAATCCACTCTGTAGCCTATCTGAAACTCACCCCAGCGCTCGGGTCTCTAAACCAAATATGCACACAAATCTAAAAACATCATACAAACTTGTTCGCGATCAAATCGCCAAAATAATACCTAGAACTATGAAATAACGCCGGACGTCCGAATCACGTCAAACCAACTCTGTTTCTCACCAAATTTGACAGACATGTCATAAATATATTATTGGACCTATATCGGATTTCGAAACAAAAATACATACTCGATATTAATAAAGTCAAACACTGGTCAAACTTTCAAAGTCATTAAGCTTTTAAACTTTGAAATTTCAACAAAGTGTGATAACTCGGGCTAGGAACTTTCGAATTCGATTACGGGCATACGCCCAATTCCTAAATCACAATACGGACCCACTGGGACCGTCAAAACACAAGTCCGTGGCTGGTTTCCCAAAATGTTGACCCAAGTCAACTCAAATGGATTTTAAGACATACATTTTATATTTTTCTCAGTTTTTAACATAAAATCTTTCCAAAAAGATCATCTGGACTGCACATGCAAATCGAGGAGGGCTAATATGAGGTATTTAAGGCTTCAAAGCGCAGATTTAGGTTCTGAAACATAAGATGACCTATCGGGTCATCACAAATCTATCTTATTCTCATCTACTAAATTATTGTATCTGTTGAGTTCTCTACACAAGAGATATTTTTTTTAAAGATAAAATAGGAATAAGGATTAAATCCATCGGACGGTTGAGATTACGACGAAATCCACTCGACGCCTGAGATCAAAATAAAATCTATCATATTCTCATCTACGAAATTATTGCATCTACTCATTGAATAATGCGTAAAGATATTTTTTCTAAGGATAAAATAGTAATAAGGATGAAATCCATCGGACGCTTGAGATTAGGACGAAATCCACTCAACTACTGATATCAAAATAAAATCTATCCTATTATCATCTATCAAATTATTGTTTATGTTGAGTTGTCTACACAGTGTAGAGATATTTTTTCTAAAGATAAAATAGGAATAAGGATGAAATCCATCAGACGGTTGATATTAGGACTAAGTCCACTTTACGACTGAGATCTAAATAAAATCTATCCAATTCTCATCTTGTCACAACCCAATTCTCCCTCCGTAAGTCGCCGTGACGGCACCTAGTCCCTACGACTAGGTAAGCCTAACAATTGCAGGACAACGGAAATAAAAGCAGTATTTAACAACTAAACTTCAATCCATAACTATAAAACTGATAAAATGTTGCTCGACATGTACAAATAAACCAGCACTCAAGTAAAAACAGTATTCCCAAAACCCTGTAGTCAAGAGTCATAAGCTGTAAGAATTTGTCTTACTGTTTCTATAACATCAGTATCTAAAAGAAATAAAAGAGGAAACAACATAAGAGATAGAAGGAGACTCCGATGACTGCGGACGTTGGCAGATATACCTTGAAGTCTATGGAGCAGCAACAAGTACGCAACTAATAGCGGGGCTGGTAGGAGGTACCTGGATCTGCACACAAAACATGTACAGAAGAGTAGCATGTGTATACCATAAAGGTACCTAGTAAGTGCCAAGCCTAACCTCGGTAGAGTAGTGACGAGGTCAGGTCTAGGATCTACTGGGATATAATAATAAGACAGAAGATATAACAACATGAATAAGGGCCGAGAATTTAACAAAAAAAATCACGGAGAAATAACAACACAACACAATGAGGTAAATAACAGGGCGCTCCCGAGATACCACCTCATAGACCCAAAAGTAAATACTCAATAAGGGATCTCCTGAGGTACCGCCTCGTAGTCCCAAAAGTAAATGTGCAGGCGGATCTCCCGAGGTACCGCCTCGTAGTCCCAAAAGTAAATATGCAAGGGGATCTCCCGAGTTACTGCCTAGTAGTCCCAAAAGTAAACACACAGCTCGAAACCAATGGCAACAATAATTAACAGCAAGAATCCTACAGTTTAAGACTACTAAAATTCAAGGAAAAATAGGAAAATCAACTAAGCATGCTGCACATATTGCAAATGGGCATTTAAGACACGTAGACATGTGATATTAAGCTAAACAGGATAACTACACATGCTGGGATAACTCATTAAAGACATAACAGGTTACTGCTCAATGTAAAACCAGATTTTTCAAAAATTAGCCCGTGTACGCACTTGTCACCTCACATATACGACACTCATATATCATAGAAGTGTCACAACAATACCAAATCCTAAGGCAATTTCCCCCACACAAGGTTAGTGTCACGACCCCAAATCCTAACAGGTCGTGATGGCGCCTATCGTGGAACTAGGCTAGCCAACCATCACACAACTACCCATTCGTTCTATTATAATAATTCAGAATTCAATAATAAACAGTAGCATAAAATAATTTCTTTTAAGTCTTAACACCCCAATAATAGTCTAAACAACTCTCCCAAGACTGGAGTCAACATGGTCACGAGCATCTACGAAATAAAACTAACTCTACTAATGTCTTAAATAAAGTCTAGGAATGAAATGCTAAAACTAAATAAGGAAGGAAAATGGAGAAGTTGTGGACGCTAGACAGCTACCTCGAAATCCCGTAAAGCTGCTGCTAACGAACAAAGACAACTACTGCTCCGGACCGGCACCTGGATCTGTGCACAGAGGCACATGGAGTAATGATGAGTACGCCAACTCAGTAGTATTGAAAATAAATCACAGTTTGAGAAATACGAAACACACAGCACAGATACACAAATTCACAAAAACAGTAAAACACCAAGTCACCATAAAGTATTCATCAAATACATAAGTTCGAAAACCATTTTCCAGAAATCCTTTTAAACAAGTATAATTTCAATATATCTCTGTAAAACTCTCGGTAAAATCAGTTTGAAAAACGAACTGGATCGTAGTCAAAAACTGAGTAAAATCATCATAAATCTGCCCCTCGGGCCATAATCATTTCTCGTAACAATTTCCCTCAGCACCTCACCATCACTCAGTATCAGCCCATCAGGCAACCTCACAGTCACTCAATATCAGCCCATCAGGAAACCTCACAGTCACTCAGTATCAGCCCATCAAGCGACCTCACAGTCACTTAGTATCAGCCTCGCGGGCATCACTCGCACTCAATAGGTACCTGCGCTCATTGGGGGTGTACAGACTCCGGAGGGCTCCTACGGCCCAAGCGCTATAACAAGCCACATCATGGCATAAATCACTCACAATATTTTCCCTCGGCCAGCCACATCATGGCATAAATCACTCACAATATTAGCCCTTGGCCTATCTCGTATCATAACATCCTCACAATATTGGCCCGCAGCCACACTCAGTCATAACACTCTCAGCATGTCACTCGGGTCATGAATAAAATGGGGTTCTCAACCCAAAATAGTATTTCGTTTCAAGAAATAGTAATATCATCAAATAAGAGTGTAAACAATTTCACAAGAAAGACTGAGTGAAAAATCATAGAGAGAATATCAGTAAAATAGCCCCCAAGGGGTTAAAACAGATCGGCACTAGACCCCAAACATGGCTTACAGCCCAAGTATGTCAAATCATAATAGTACTATTGGAAATAAGCTTTAAAAATCGTTTCGCAACTGAATAGTTGCCTAAAAAGGGATATATTCCCAAATTCCCGATTTGTGAAATCCAAAACCCGTGAAAGGGTGCAGAGTCTGGGGTTTCATACTCTCAGGACAGGATTTAAAGACATTACTTACCTCAAACTAGCCCGAAAACTATTCCGCAATACGCTTGCCTCTCGAATCAACTTCCGAGTGCTCCAAATCTACCAAGTTCATATTTTTATCATCAAATTATACTAAAGGAATGAATTCCAATTGAAAATTATCGATTTTAAGCACAAAACCTGAAATTGGTCAAAACCCGACTCCCGGGCCCACGTCACGGAACTCGACAAATTTTATACCAAAATGTTCTTCATCATCTCACGAGTCCGTACATATAAATAACGCTAAAATCGGAGTTCGTTTGACCCCTCAAATCGACCCTTAATGTCTCATAAATCTCAGGCCCTAACTCCCCCTTTTTCCTACTGATTTTCATAATTAAACACTGATATAAGGTCTTCAATCACATATAATCGAGTTATTAAGTCCAAAAATCTTACCTCAATGATGAACCAACATTTCCCTCTTCAAAATCCCTCAAAAACCTCGGAACCCCTACAACAATGGTAAAAGGAGGGTTAAAATCGCGAAGGCATGCTTATATACTTTCTGAACAGTAGTTCCGCACCTGCGACCACTTAAGCGCACCTGCGGTCCCAGGTGCACACCTACGGAGTACTCTCAAATCTCAGCCTCCGCACCTGCGCTGGTACTTCCGCATCTGCTGCATCGCAGGTGCGAAAAATACCTCGCACCTGCGGAATTTCCTCATCTACCTTACTTCCGCATCTGCGTGCATTTTCTTGCTCCTGCGGGCCCGCACCTACGGTCAAACTTCCGCAGGCGCAGTCGCACCAGTAATCAGAAATCAGTAGTTGTTTGCTGCATTTTCTTAACTTCGAATCTCCCGTTAACCATCCGAAATCAATCTCGGGCCCCTCGGGACCCCAATCAAACATACCAACACATCATATATGACCATTCAAACTTAATTTCACTCCCGAAACACTAAAAATAACATCAAAACACCAAAATCACATCGAATTCAAGCCTAAGAACTTTGAAATTTCTAAAATCCACCAACGATGCCGAAACTATCCAAAACAACTCTGATTGACCTGAAATTTTGCAGACATATCCAAAATGACATTACGAACCTGTTCCAACTGTCGGAATTCCATTTCGACCCCGATATCCTAATTTCCACTGCCGACCGGAAATTACCAAAAACTAACTTTTGCCAATTCAAGCCTAATTCTACACTGGTCCTCACAAAAATATTCCGAAGACACTCCTAAGTCCCAAATCACCTAACGAATCTATCCGAGCCATAAAATCCGCATTCCGAGGTCGTTTACCAAAAGTCAACTCTCAGTTGACTTTTCCAACTCTAAGGCTATTTTTAAAGACTAAGTGACTAAATTCTCACTACAACCATTTCGATTCCGAGCCTACCAACTCTAACACATCAATAACAGTAATACCAACCTATGACAAGGCAATAATAGTAATTATAATGCA
>ML391521.1:29933-57933 GCA_005239525.1 Nicotiana knightiana
ATTTCCACTGCCGACCGGAAATTACCAAAAACTAACTTTTGCCAATTCAAGCCTAATTCTACACTGGTCCTCACAAAAATATTCCGAACACCCTCCTGAGTCCCAAATCACCTAACAAAGAAATCCGCATTCCGAGGTCATTTACCAATAAGTCAACTCTCAGTTGACTTTTCCAACTCTAAGGCTATTTTTAAAGACTAAGTGACTAAACTCTCACTACAACCATTTCGATTCCGAGCCTACCAACTCTAACACATCAATAACAGTAATACCAACCTATGACAAGGCAATAATAGTAATTATAATGCAAGTTCTATGTAACGACCGACCTGGTCATTACATAGAAGTGTCACAACAATACCAAATCCTAAGGGAATTTCCCCCACACGAGGTTAGGCAAGCCACTTTCCTTGAGCCAAGCTCAATCAATTACCAAGAATGCCTTTCCCTCAATTTTCCGACTCCGAATGGCCCAAATCTAGCCAAAAACAATTATATACTATAAATACAACTATAATAAACTAATCTATTTAACGAAATCAAGACTTTAACAAGAATTTAGAAAATCTCCCCAAAAAGTCGACACAGGCCCACGTCATGGAATCGGGTAAAAATCACAACAATACGAACACTCATTCAACCAGGAGTTCACTAGTACCAAAATTACTCAATTTCGATACCAAAATCTCAATCAAAAACCAAAAATTTGGCTGAAGGACTTTTCCACTTTCCCCCCAAATTTATCAACTCAATTCTTAAATTAGAAGGTGAAATTAATTATAGATTAGTGGGATATAACCAAAAAATGAGTTAAGAATCATTACCCAATAGTTTCCCCTGAAAATCCCTCAAATTATCGCCTTAATCCAAGCACTCAAAGTCCCAAAATGAAAATGAGATCAAACCCTCGTAATTTCCCCTTTTCTGCCAAGTGATCTCACTTTTGTGAGGGATCCACCGCATATGTGGTTCCTCACCTGTGGAAAAACCATCACAGGTGCGGACTTCACTTAAGTCCTTATGGTTTGATTCTAAGAACAAGGGCCGCACCTGCGCGCCAGCTTCTGCACTCCGTCTCCCGCTCCAGCGTGTCCGCTTCTGCGAGACTCTGACTGCATATGAGGTCCCACCTGGACAGATCGATAATCTCTTATGCGGCTCTATGGCTACTTCTACGGTGTCGCACCTGCGACCCGAAGTACACAGGCGGGATTACACCAGGTGCAGCAAACTTCAGCCAATCCAACACAACTCTAAATGATCAGTTAACCATCCTAAATCAACCTGAGGCCCCCCGCACCTCAACCAAGTAAATCACATCAAACAATGTTAAAAACATCAATCACACCTTAATTCAAATTTAATGAACTTTGAAACTTCAAACTTCTACAACCGATGCCGAAACCTATCAAAACACGTCTGATTGACCTCAAATTTTGCACACAAGTCTTAATTGACATTAAGGACCTACTCCAACTTCCGGAATTGAAAACCGTCCCCGATATCAAAAAGTTCACTCTCGATCAAACTTCCCAAAAATTCAACCTTCGTCATTTCAAGCCTAATTCAGCTACAGACCTCCAATTCACAATACGTACACACTCCCAAGTCCAAAATCATCCTACGGAGCTAAAGGAACTGAGGAAATCACATTCCAGAGTCGTCTTCACACAGTTCCAACTACGGTCAAAATTCTAGAACTTAAGCTTCCGTTTTAGGGACTAAGTGTCCCAAAATCACTCCAAAACCAAAAATAAAACCTCCCGACAAGTCACATAAGCATAGAATGATACGAGGAAAGCAGTAAATAGGAGATCGAGGCTAATACTCTCAAAACAACCGGCCAGGTCGTTACACATCTACTAAATTATCTACTTTTATCTCTATATATTTATGTGCCAACATAACCTTCTATAACCACAATTAGATTTTATTTTTCTTTAGATATATAATTCACTTTTCTTCTAATCACTTGAAAAAATGTTCATTCGATCTGTAGGATATGCTATAAATGAAGATATTCTATTATGTCGAATACATTTAGTTGTTTCTCAAGATCCAATAACGGGCATCAGTCAATGTAGAGATCAATTTTGGGGTCGAGTCGTAGATACATACAATAATGCAAAGGAAGATTCTTGGAAAAGTCGCACCAAAAAATCATCGCAAAGCTGAATGCAAATGATTGAGAAGGCAGTAAAAAAATTAAATGGACATGTACGTCAAGTATAAAACTTGCGTCATAGTGTTCTCCTGATCAAGATATTGTGAGTATTTATTTTGTAGTTACTTATACTTTATTTACATATATTTATTTATTTTTATCCTTAATTTTTTAATATTGTAGCTTACACAAATAAAAGCTTTACTTATGCAAGATCCGAACTTCAAAAAAGATTTTTAATTTTATCATGTGTGGGCTATAATGAAGGATTTTGAGAGTTTAACGATGGCGATCTTGGAAGAAAAAAACCAAGAAAGCAAGGTTATGCTAATATATCATCGGAGTCTGAGACGCCTACCCCTGATTCACCCCATCTATCATCTCTTATCTTATCATCATTTTCACTAAATTGCAGGTGATTCCACATCATCAGAACGACCTAGTGGCGTGAAGAAAGAAAAAATAAAGAGAAAAATCGACGAAGGTTATATGATATAGTCCCATCAGAAAATAATCGGATTGTTGAGGGATGAATAATGCAAATGAGACAAAAAAAATAAGTTTTGACTGTTCAAAAAGAAAAATTAAGACTAAATGAATTGAAAGAATAAAATATAATTTTAGTCATCGATGTGGATTCTATTGTCGATCCGTCTCTTTCTGGATCGGAGAATCGAAAATGCTTCTTTGATTGTTGAGTAAGGAAGCATAGCATGGGAAGGGGATAGCACCGGTCTTGACTTTTGCGACAAGAATAACAACGAATAATGTATAAAAGAAGTCAACAATTTCCGCAGCCACAACCACAACAAACATCGACCCCATTCACTCGATATTATAATAATTTTGGTGTATCTGGAAATGACATACCTCCCTACGGTTATTTTGCTATTTACCGTAGTTTTAATTTTTATGTATTTTAATTTAATGTATTTTTAATTTTAGCAACATCTAATATTTTATATTCGTATCTTTCAATTTTAGCAACATCTAATATTTTATATTTGCATCATTCATATTTTGAGATGATTATATATTTTTTGTACAATTATAACTTATAATAGAATTAACTTACACTTTTACATAAAAAATAATAAATGCACAAAAATTAATTTATCAAAATTTATATGTATTTTTTGTTTATTTAAGTGTTTGATAAACACTCAAAGTGCTTATAAGCCGAGTGCTTATAAGTTAAAATCAGCCATAAGTCATAAGCTGGTTACCTCCAACTTATGGCTTTTCAGCTTATAAGCACTTTTAGTTTGATTAAGACTTACTAATTTATCCTTAATAATATTTTGTAATTCACAAAATAATTTCCCAAAATAAATTTTCTAACTTTCTCATCATTCATGTGTTGTTCAATATTTTTTTTGCAAAAAAAAACTTTTTTATTTATAATCTTTTGTAAAGTTTTAAAAGGTATTTTAGTCATTTTAATTAATGAATAATTTATTGACACTTTTTTTACCAAACACATCAACTGCTTATTATCAATTTCAGCAGTTCTATTCAAATACATAAATGCTTATTTTACAAATCAGTTTCAACACTTAAAAATATTTTTCAGCACTTCAACTTTATCAACTATTTACCGTCAACTAATCCGGACGGGCTCTAAGTTATTAACCTGAAATCAAAACATGCATAATCCGCGTTATCTTGTAGATGCAAGCTACTAATATTGTCACAATATGGGGATTCCATAATATAGGAAGAGTTAAGTGCCTGATTCTGAAAAATTCATTTAAAAGAATTGATTATTTTAAAACCCAATTGGACAGCCCAAACTTTAGCACCGTTTTGACCAGCCCAGTCCATGGGTTTTCTCAAGCCCAATTTCAGCCTAGCTGGCCAGTTTATGAAATTTGAAAAAATAAAAGTGATAAAAATCACCCTTTTATTAGATCTTCTTTTATGAAATTATCTTTTAATCCTTTTCCATCATTATAAACTCCTAATCCTCTGTTTATGAACTTCTAATTTACTTGAAAGCTCAATTGTTTCTAAAAAGAAAAAAACAAATTAAGAAAGCATAGTTGTTGAGATACGATTCTTCCTTAGAAATTCGTGGTAAGGAGATAAAACTAAATTATTTTTGGAATATTATTCAGTTTCTGGGTATGATTAGAAATCTGAAATGGTCGTTATAACACACAAGTCATAAGTATACTAAAATGTGGCATTGCCAAATCATCAATTATGTTTCCTGTTACGGCTTGTTTGGATGGTTGTTACTTATGGTACTGTATCGTATTGTTACTTTAGAAACATTATTTCTTTTGATTGTTACTTAAAATTTATTGTAGCGTATCATTAAATTCGTCGTTAAGCAACAATAAAAAGTGTCACTTTACGTAACGACCGATTTGGTGTGGTCGCGTCGTTACCTTTTTTTTTTTCTCTCATCTCGCCCTTCATTATTAATAAATAATCTTATTTTATCATTTTTCCTATCTTATTATATAATAATTCTACCTTGTATCATAATTTATCTTTATAATATTGCAAGTTTATTCTTCATATTGTTGGTGCGTGATATCATAAAACGATGACAAACGATACAGTCTATCCAAACATTATATTCGTCATACGATACGATACATTATAAAACGATGTGTAACAATCATCCAAACAAGTTGTTATCATTTCTCTTGGCCAATAGCCATCAATTTGCAGAAGAAAATGAAAAAAAACAAGTTATTAGGTATTTTGCTTTTTTTGGGGGGCCTCTAACCAATACTGGAAAATGACTGAATTCCGATTTTCAAACCAGTCGAAAATCGGTCAAAAATCACGGTTTGGCAACTACTTTCCGACCAAAATTGGCCGATCGAAAAATATTTGGTCGGAAAATAATTGTCGACCGAATCCGTCAGTCATTTTTTACCAAAGTAGTCAGACTATTCAAAAGGTCAGACGGTCAAATTATTTTCAGATTTGCGACCAAAGAGGTCGGAATTTTACCGACCGAATCAGTCGTAATAATTTAAATAAAAATAAATATTCATTTAAAATTTAATAATAAAAATAAAATCTACCGACCGAATCAGTCGAAATATAATAATTAAAAAATAATTTTTTTTTTAATTTCTTACATAATCCGTTGAAAACTATTAAAAATAATTAATTTTTTTTATCATTTCCGACCAAATCGGTCGGGAAATGGATCTTTTTTGAAAAATTGGGAAACTATCTGACTGTTCCCCTCATAAATCAGTCAAAATTTTATGTTAAACTAGGCAGAATTCTGCTCAATTTTGAGCTGCACCACCTATCAAACAATTACAATACAATACTGTCAACAATCAATCAACAAATATCGACAAATATAACATCTAAACCCAACTAATCCAAATATTAACACAATCTTAACCACAACATCCATTAAACATAATAATTTTGGGCATAAAAACATCCAAATAATAGCCCACATTCAAGTTTAAAAATAAAACATAAACTTGTCTCTCGCAATCAAGTTAACCAATTAACAAAAATCATACACCTAAACTACTACAAAATCATATTCATTTTATTCATCCTCATCATAAATAATATATATGTATCATTGTGTCTAAGTACTTTAATTGATATATTTTATTTTTTAACACTCGAAATCTCGCATTAATTCCTATTCTAAATTATATAAGTTTTTAACTATAATAATTCAATACGAATAGCTTCTTAAATGTTCATATAATCCTAACTAATGATTTCTCAAATTTACAAATTAATCTTAGTTGAAATTGAAAAAAATTAAAGTTAATATCATTCTAGTAGTAAAACTAACAAGCAACAATGAACCTAGTACAACAAGTTTTACGCCAAAGTTTTAAATAATAATTAGTTAATAAAATTAAAATTAATAAACTATAAAGCTAATATATCATTCCATAGGTAAATTCAAGGCAATGGTGTTATGTTATTCTTATGAGGAACCCCAAAAACTTATAGCATACAAAAAGAAATATAAAATTAAATTTTACATAATACCACTTCAACCATACCTAAATCAAATAAACCTATAAGAACTAAAATCCCTAAAATTTCAATCACACCTAATTCAACTAGCTAGGATGTTCATATATAAAAAATTCAATAATCGTACAACAACAAAAATTACTACAAAGTTAATAATGAAAACAAGATATATATTACGAAGTACTTACCTCGCCGGAAAAAATGCCGGAGAAAAAGATGCTTGCTGCCACCGCAGAATCACTGCTGAAAAATGAAAAAAAAACTTTAAAAATTAAGGGTAAAAGGGTGGAGGAGGGAGAGGGAGAGGGAGAAGGGAAGAGGAAACGAGAGAGAGAGAGAGAGAATACATTACCTAGAAGGATGAGAAGTGGAGGATGAGAGAAGAAGGAGGAAGAAAGAAAAAAATGTGTTTTGTTTTTGGGGAACGGGT
The DNA here is from genome assembly GCA_005239525.1 of Nicotiana knightiana. Lineage (NCBI taxonomy): Eukaryota > Viridiplantae > Streptophyta > Magnoliopsida > Solanales > Solanaceae > Nicotiana > Nicotiana knightiana. The sequence goes on from ML391521.1 coordinate 36,512, forward strand.
TTGGGTAGGGTTTAAAAAAAATTGTGGTTTCAGAGTGATTTGGGACACTTAGTCCCTAAAACGGAAGCTTAAGTACTCGGATTTTGACTGTAGTTGGAACTGTGTGAAGACAAGTCCGAAATGGAGTTTCGTCGGCTCTATTAGCTCCTTTCGGTAATTTTGGACTTAGGAGCGTGTCCGGATTATGTTTTGGAGGTCTGTCGCTGAATTAGGTTTGAAATGGCGAAAGTTGAAATTTTGGGAAGTTTGACTGGAAGTGGACTTTTTGATATCGTGGTCGTATTCCGATTTCGGAAGTTAGAGTAGGTCCACAATATCAATTATGACTTGTGTACAAAATTTGAGGTCAATCGGACGTGATTTGATAGGTTTCGGCGTCGGTTGTAGAAGTTTAAAGTTTCAATGTTCGTCAAGTTTGAATTGGAGTGTGATCGTACTTTTTAGAATTTTTTGATGTGATTTGAAGGTTTGACTAAGTTCGTATGATGTTTTAGGACTTGTTGGTACGTTTGGTTGAGGTCCCGGGGGTCTCGGATTGATTCCGGGTGGTTAACGGATCAATTTGGACTTGTTGAAGTTGCAGAATTTCTAGTGTTTCCAGTTACTGGTTTCCCTCTTCGTGTTCGCGAGGGGAGTTCCGCGTTCGCGAAGAGGAATTGGAGACAGGAGAGGATTTGTGCTTCGCGTTCGCGATGAAGGTCCCGCTATCGTGAAGCTCTAAGGTAATAAGTCTATGCATTCACAATGAGGGTCTCGCATTCGCATAGAGAAAGCTGGTCAACTGAGTCTCCATGAAATTTGCCTACGCATTCACGATGATGGTCCCGCGTTCGCGTAGGTTCAAGCTAAATAAGCTTCGCGTTCGCGATTAGGCCATCACATTCGCGATGAAGAATTTTGGACTGAAGCAATTTTTTCTTCGCGAACGCGAGGGTCTTCCGCGTTCGCGAAGAAGGGATCACTGGGCAGTTATAAGCATTTCAAAAATGAGGGTTTAGCATTATCAAATCTTGAGATAGAGTCCTCGGATTTGGATGAAATTTTGGGAGATTTTCAGAGGAAGCTATTGGGTAATGATTCTTGATTCATTTATGGTTATATTCCATTAATCTATAGTTGATTCCATGAATTAATTTCAAAATTTAGTTGAGAAATTTGAAAAAAATGGGAAAATTTCTTCAACCAAATATTTGGGGTTTAATTGAGATTTTGACACCGAATTTGAGTAATTTTGGTACGAGTGAGCTTGTGGGTGAATGAGTGTTCATATTTTGTGACTTTTACCCGATTCCGAGACGTGGTCCCGAGTCAACTTTTTGGGGCGATCTTCTAATTTCTTTCTAAAGTCTTGATTCCATTCATTAGATTAGTTTCTTATAGTTATATTTATAGTATGTAATTACTTTTGGCTAGATTTGGGCCATTTGGAGTCGGAAAATTGAGGAAAGGGCATTCTTATTGATTGATTGAGTTTGGTTCGATGTAAGTGGCTTGCCTAACCTTGTGTGGAAAAAATCCCCTTAGGATTTGGTATTGTTGTGATACTTCTGTGATATGTGGACACCATGTACGCGAGGTGAAGAGTGCTGCAGGGGCTAATTGTTGTAAAATTCGGTTTTTCACGGAGTAGTAGCCTATTACATCTTAATTGAGTTATACCAGCATGTGTAGTTATCCTTTTTTGTCTAATTTCGCATGTCTACGTGTCTTAAATGTTTATTTGGAATATGTGCAGCATGTTTAGTTGAATTCCTGCCTTTACTTGATACTTATCAACCTTAGCTGTGGAATGTTTGCTGTTTATTGTCTTTTTCCATCGATTTGAGCTTTGTGTTTACTTTTGGGACTACGAGGGAGTACCTCGGGAGATCCCCTGCATATTTAATTTTGGGAGTATGAGGCGGTACTTCGGGAGATCCCCCTGCATATTTACTTTTGAGACTACGAGACGGTATCTCGGGAGATCCCCCTGCATATTTACTTTTGGGACTACGAGGCGGTGCCTCGGGAGATACCTGACACATTTACTTTTGAGACTACGAGGCGGTACCTCGGGATACCTCCTTGCACATTTACATTTGGAACTACGATACAGTTTCTCGGGAGATCTCCTATTGAGTATTTACTTTTGGGACTACGAGACGGTAACTCGAGAGCGCACTTATCATTTATCTCATTGTGTTGTGTTGTTATTTCTCCATGAATTCCTTCTTTTTAAATTCTCAGTCTTTTCACATTATTATATCTTCTGCCTTAATATTATATCCCAGTAGGGCCTGACCTGACCTCATCACTACTCTACCGAGGTTAGGCTTGGCACTTAATGGGTACCGTTGTGGTGTACTGATGCTACTCTTCTACACGCAAATCCAGGTACCTCTTACCAGCCCTGCTATTAGCTGAGAGTGTTTGTTGCCGTTACGGAGACTTCAAGGTACATCTACGGCGTCTGCAGATCTCGGAGTCCCCCTTTATTCCCTCCTATGTCGTTTACCTTTTCGTACTTTCTTAGACTCTGGTATATAGATATACCTAGTTCTTTTTTCTATCTCTTGTGACTTAAGATTACCGAATTTTGGGAATACTGTGTATACTCGAGTGTTGGTTATTGTACGTGCCGAGCAACATCTTATCATTTATTTAATTATCTGTCACAATTTAGTTGTTAAATTTTTCTTCTATTTTGTTACTTCCGCAAATTGTTAGTCTTACCTAGTCGTAAAGACTAGGTGCCGACACGACATCTTACGGAGGGAGATTTTGGTCGTGACGTTAATTGAGCAGACAGCCGGAAGGTTGACGTACATTTTCTTCAACAAATCTAATGTTGTATTTTATTTTCATCTTCTGCCACAAAATTTTCCTTTTGATGCTTGGTACATATATTGATATGAATAGCTAACTACCTTTATAATTCCTACGTACTCAGTTTATATCTCAGTGCCCGTGCTATGAAATAAATTAAGGTTCAGTATTAAGAACATTCAAAGTTGGTCCCCCTCAATATATGTTGATTGAGATATTAAAAATTGGTTTGTCGAATAATAGTCATTGATTTTCCGTGACCGTTTCTCATTTTTTAGACGTTTTAGGGTCAGAATACAGGAATTCAAGACGATTCCCATGTTTTTGTGTGCATAGTCCACATCATCTACATGAATTCAGGTGACCGACCCCTAATCTCTTAAAATATTGCGGGCCATAAGAGATGACCTAATGAACAATAGTCATCACTTCACCATGATCGTTCCTCATTTTTGGCGTTTTAGGGCCATAAAACAGGAATTCAAGACAATTCCCCAATTTTCACATGCTATTGTCCGCGCTTTTGCATGAATGCGGGCGACCGGCCCACGAATCTCTTAAAATTTTGCGGGCCCATAAAAAATGACCTAATGAACAATATTCATCGCTTCACCATTACCATTCCTCATTTTTGACGTTTTAGGGCCATTAAAACGGGAATTCAAGACGACTCCTAAATTTTTGTATGCTATAGTTCATGCCAACTGCATGAATCGGGCAACCGACTCCGAATATCCTAAGATTTTACGGTCCCAAAGAAAATGACCTAACGAAAAATAATCATCGCTTCGCTATAACCATTCCTCATTGTATGCGTTTTAGCGCCATAAAACAGTAATTCAGGACGAATCCCAGATTTTTATTTGCTATAGTCCAGGCCATCTGCATGAACTCCAACGACCGGCCCCGAATATCTTAAAACTTTGCGGGCCCTTAAAAACGACCTAATAAAAAATTGTCATCGTTTCTCCAAGACGATTCCCAGATTTTGTGCCATAGTCTACGCCATCTCCATGAATTCGGGAGACCGACTTGGAGTCTCCTAAAATTTCATGGGCCCATAAGAAATGATATAATTTATAATAGTTATTGCTTCGCCTTGACTGTTCCTATTTTTTGGAATTTTACGACAATAAGAGGAATTTAGGACGATTCCCAGATTTTCGTGTGCTACAGTTGTAACGACCCGGTCGGTTATTTTGAGTATTGAAGCCCCGATCCCTTAATTTATGCTTCCTCTATGTTATACTGTGGTTATGTAATTTTCCGGGGTGTTTGGTTTTGGTTTCGAGTAAGTTTCAGAGTGAAATGGGATACATAGTCCCTAAGTTGGAGGTTTAAGCCGTAGGAGTTGACCGTAGTTTGAATTGTATGAAGATGACTCCTAAGTAGAGTTTTGATGGTTCTGATAGTGATTTTGGTCTTAAGAGAGTGTCGGATGTTGATACGGAGGTCTGTAGTTCATTTCGGCGTGAATTGGCAAAAATTGGAAAATGGAAGATTTTGGAAAGTTTGACCGGGAGTTGACTTTATTGATATCGGAGTCGGATCCCGATTCTGTAAGTTGTAATAAGTCTGTAATGTCAATTATGACTTGTGTGCGAATTTTGAAGTCAATCGAAGTTGATTTGGTATGAATCGACACTGATTTCAGAATTTTAAAGTTCATAGTTCATAGACTTAAATTTGGGTTGTGATTCGTAGAATTTAAGTTGTTTGATGTGATTTTAGGTCTCAAGTAGGTCTGTTATGTGATTCAAATAGAATTTGGAACAATTTGGACTTGTAGAATTTGTTGAAGATTTGCAGCTTCTGGTGTCTTCGCACCTGCAGAGGGATTGGCCTCAGGTCCGGGCTCGCAAAAATGAGTTGGAGATCGCAAGCGCGGAGCTGCCCATGTCCAGCTGGGGTCACAGAAGCAGAAAGATATCCGCAGAAGCAACTTCGCTTCTGCGAAGGACATAAACAAAAGAGCGATTGTGGTCGCAGGTGCGACAAATTTCATCACAGGCGCGCATGCGCATGGAAATTCTGCAGGTGCGGAGCCGCAGATGCGGCAGTTGGGTCACAGATGCAATTTAACTGGGCAGAAAAGGGAAAAATCTAAGGGTTTGATTCATAATTCATTTTTAGAGTTAGGGATCTCGTTGGGAGGCGAATTCTCGAGGGTTTTTCAAAGAGAACATTGGGGTAAGGAATTCTAACTTGTTTTGATTAATTTACATGAATCTATCAATAATTTCTTCATTTAATTAGTGCTTTGGGGTTGGAAATTGGGAAAAAATGGTAGGAATCCTTTAGGATAAATTATTTGAGTTTGGAAAGGCGAATTGAGGTTAGATTTGGGTAATTCTTGTATGGGTGGACTCGATATCTAAAGGTGTTCAGATTTTGTAATTTTGGTCGGCTTCTGAGACGCAGGCCTGTGTTGAATTTTTGGGTCGATTTTTCAATTATTTGCAAAGATCGTACTTTATTGTATAAATTAGTTTCCTATAGTTATATCTATAATATGAAATTGCTTTGGCTAGATTCGAGCCGGAGTTGGAAAATCGAGGAAAAGGCCTTCCAGTGGATTGATTTAGCGTGGTTTGAGGTAAGTGTCTTGCCTAACTTTGTGTGGGGAAGTTTTCCCTAAGGATTGGTGTTGCTTGTGATAATTGTGATGTGTAAGAGTAGTGTACGCAAAGTGACGAGTGTGTACACGGGCAAATGTGGAAATTGCTGGTTTTTAGCTATAGATTCCTTTCATGCTTTAATTAAGTTACTTTAATATGTTATAGTCATCATACTTAGTCTAATTTAATATGTCTACTTGTCTTATCTCTTACTTGCTAATTACTCTACATGTTTAGTTGAAATTCTCGTTTCCTTATTCCGTATTCATTATTTAGCTGTTGAATTCTTACTTAAAATTGTTATTTCTTGGAATATCTTGTTGTTGAAATTGGTATTGAGTTGCAAAAGCCGTGATTCCTAATGAGACAAAGTGTTAAGTTGTGAAATATCATTCCATTGAGTTATTCTTCCAATTAATATTGTTGAGACTTTGTGTACATTGTGGTTGAGTTGTGGGATCCTTATTGTGAAATTTTGTTATTTTTTGGTTTCTCTGGCAAATTGTGATATTGGGCACTTGAGGTGCGATTTGTGATACATTGTGATATTTATATGCATGTGGTGGTATAAGGTATGGGTGTTGAAACATATATTGTGAGATAAGGTGGTCTTGATACGCATGGCTAGTAGGAGAACTTCTAAACGACATGTTGTGTGATAAGGTGTGCTAAAATGCGGGATTTTATTTCTGGGAAAAATGATTTTCAAAACTAAATGTAAAGGCTCCCACGGTGATATATGGAAATATTGTGATTTATTTTTTTGATTTGAGACTGTGAGGTGGTACCTCGGTAGTGACTCTTGTTGACATTTCCCCAATCTTTGTACTTGTCTTGACCGTTATTTCCTTAGCATAGTATTAATTGTCGTTCTCCGTATTGCACTATTTCCTTAGTTCCGTATAGCTAATCTTGTTATACTATTCGTTGTTTGAATTTCCTTACTGTCTTTATTGCACTACGTACATTTGTTCAGTCTTTTATTATTTTCAGTAGGGACCTGACCTGACCTCGTCACAACTCTACCGAGGTTAGGCTTGGAACTTACTTGGTACCCTTGTGGTGTACTCATGCTACTATTCTACATATTTTTTGTGCATATCCAGGTACTTCTTACCAGTCCAGGCATTAGTCGGGACTCTACTACGAAGACTTCAAGGTATACCTGCCGGCGTCCGCAGGCCTTGGAGTCCCTCTCTCTCTAGATATTTTGCTTCATTTTCCTTTATATATCTAGACATGGTGTATAGGTTTATCCAGTAATCATACTTAGAGCTTGTGACTTGTACTACGTCGGGTCTCGGGATTTATATTATGCTAAGTTTTTAACGTTGTTTTATTACAAATGTTGAGTTTGAGACTTATATATATTGTTATTTTAATTATTCCGCATGTTGTTAGGCTTACCTAGTCTTAGAGACTATGTGCATGGAGGGAAATTGGGATTGTGACAAGAGTCCTGTCACGACCCGATTTACCCTCCGAAAGGCATCATGATGGCACCTAGTCTCTACGACTAGGTAAGCCTAATTTGCGGAAAAGATATTAAATAGAAGCAATAAAATAAAGACAGAATAAAGTAAATCTACTAATGAAACATCGCCACTTGGCACGTACAAAATATAACTTCCCAAAACCCGAAATACCACAAACAGTCACAAGCTTCTAACACTACTGTAGCTCTAACAAAAACTGGAAAAGTACATAAGAACGTTTCTACAAGATATAATAGAAGGAGACTCGGAGGATTCTGCGGACGCGGCAGAAATACCTTGCAGTCTCCCGGAATCAGCAGCAGCAACTAACCACGAGGCTAATAGCTCGTACCTGGATCTGCACATGAAAACATGTGCAGGAAAGGGCATGAGTACACCACATTCGGTACCCAGCAAGTGCCAAGACTAATCCCGGTCAAGTAGTGATGAGGTCAGGTTAAGGCTCTACCGGCTTTCTAAATAAATCAGTTTAAAACAGTACAAAAGATAGGTAATGCCTACAGTAAACAGTTTAAGAAAAAAAATATAAGTTTACAGTAAGAAAATCATCGGCTCAACATAATATATATCACAAGGTGGAATCTCGGGGATACCGTCCCGTAGCTCCAAATGATTATGCAGTACAGGGGGAAAGCTCTCGGAATACGTCCGTAGTCCCAATTTAAATATGGAGTACATGGGGAAAGCTCCTGGAATACATCCGTAGTCCAAATTTAAATTTGCAGTACATGGGTAAAGCTCTCTAAATACGTCTGTAGTCCCAATTTAAATATGCAGTACAGGGGGAAAGCTCTCGGAATACGTCTGTAGTCCCAATTTAAATATGAAATGCGAATGAATGCAGAAAGGTTTATTTAAACAGTCCAAGAGAAAAGTCACAAGTAAAACACATGATAGGACTAACTAAACATGGTGCACATAATATCAAATGGGAATTTCAGGTAAAACAGGTAGACATGCTCCTTCCTAATCTAAACTACACAATTAGCACATTAAACAGTGAAATAAGAGTGGAATGATTTATGGCATGGAAGGAAAAATGAAATTTTAGTAACAATGGCCCGTGCACGTACTCGTCACCACACGTACACGGCGCCCATACAACAAATAGTATCAAACAACCTAAGGGAGAAGTCCCCAACACAGAGTTAGGCAAGCCACTTGCCTCGACTGCTCTACTCAACCTGAAATCACGATCTTGCCACGAGCACTTCACTCCGAATGGCCCAAATCTACTCAATTCAATTGCATAATGTAAATATCACTTTAAGAAATCAATTTAGCTAATTATTTCAAGGCTAATACGCAAAATTAGGAAAATTGTCCAAAAAAATCCTCCGGGCAGACGTCTCGAAATCGGGTGAAAATTAAAAATTCCGGACACCCATTCACTCACGAGTCTAACCATACAAGAATTACTCGAATCGGATACCAAAATCTCGATGAAAACTAAAAACATGGCCTAAGAACTTTATCCAAATTTTCCCCAATTTTCCACCAAAATTTCGAAATTAAAGGATGGATTTAAGTGTATAATCATGGAAATTAGTCTAAACCGAGTAGGAATTACTTACCCAAGTTTTCCAGGTGAAAATCTCTCCAAAGTCGCACTTTCCCGAGCTCTCAAGTTCAAAATATGAATTATGACTTAAACCCTCGATTTTGGGTTTTAAAATCTGCCCAGGTGAGAGTTCATCGCACTCGAGTAAGAACCATCGCGAAAGCGAAGGGTAAGAAACACGCGCCCTAAATTTGGCCTACGCGAACGCGGACCACTGTCTCCCTAACCCTACGTGAACGCGTTACCATTCACGCGAACGCGAAGGGTAAAACACTGGACCGGTTGAGCCTAAATCCTTCTTCGCGAATACGGCCTGGACCACGCGTTCACGATGAGCACTGGACCAAACCATCGCGTTCGCACCTAGCCTAACGCGATCGCATAGAGTAATTTTCTCCCCTTGCCCAGCTTGACCTATGCGTTCGCGACACCCCTTATGCAAACGCATAGAAGAACACCAGTACCAGAAAATCTGATCCTCCCTAAGTTCAAATTTTAACCCGTTGAGCATCCGAAACACACCCGAAGCCCCAGGGACCTCAACCAAACCTACCAACCAGTCCTAATCATTCAAACTTGGTCGATCCTTCAAAACACATCACATAACACCAAAATCACAATTTATGCATGGATTCAAGCCTAAGGACTTATGAACTTTCCAAAATCCACAACCGATATCGAAACGCGTCAAAACTGGTCCAAATGACACTACGGACCTACAGCCACTCTCGGAATTTCATTCCGAGCCCGTTATCAAAATTTCACCTATCAGCCGAAATCGCCGAAATTCTAACTTTATCCAATTCAAGCCTAAATCTGCTACCGACCACGAGAACCCATTCTGAACACGCTCCTAACCCCCGAAATCACCCAACGGAGCTAACGGAGTCAACGGAATTCCATTCCGGATCCGTCTTCACACAGTTCCCACTACGGCCCGATTTCTAAAGCTTAAACTCATATATAGGGACTATGTGTCCAAAAACTCTCCGAAAGTCACGACTAATCATTCCAACACGTCCTATAAGCAGATATAAACGTGGGGAAAGCAGTTATTAGGGGATCGGGGTGCTAACACTCAAAAGGAACGACCAGGTCGTTACACTCTCCCCCTCTTAAAAAAATCGTTCATCCTCAAACGAGTATACAGACATACCTGAAGCTGTGAAAAGATGAGGGTACTGACTGCATATCCTGCTCGATCTCCCAGGTCGCCTCCTCGGCCGGCTGACCCCTTCACTGAACCTGACTGATGCAATATTCTTCGACCTGAGCTTTCTGACTTGTCTATCCAATATAGTTACTCGCTCCTCAACATATGATAGATCTTTGTCCAACTAGACTGAACTGAAATCCAAAACATGAGTCGGGTCATCGTGATACTTCCGGAGTATAGAGACGTGGAATACCGGATGAACTCCTGCTAGGTTGGGAGGCAAGGCTAGCTCATAAGCAACCTCCCTAACACGCCGCAATACCTCAAAAGGACCAATAAATCTCGGACTCAACTTACCCTTCTTCCTGAACCTTATGACTCCCTTCATAGGCGATACCTTAAGCAAAACCCGACCACCAGCCATAAATGCCAAATCACGAACCTTCAGGTTCGCATAACTCTTCTACCTAGACTGATCCGTGCGAAGTCTCTCCTGAATCACCTTCACCTTGTCCAGGGCATCCTAGACCAAATCTATACCCAACAACCGTGCCTCGCCCGGCTCAAACCATCCCACTGGGGATCGGCACCGTCTACCATACAAAGCCTCGTACGGAGCCATCTGAATACTGGACTGGTAGTTGTTATTATAATAAAACTCTGCAAATGGAAAGTATCGGTCCCATGACCCTCCAAAATCCATCACACAGGAATGGAGCATATCCTCAAGGCTATACTCAACTCTACCCTGGTGCCTAGCTCCTGTTGAGGCTCTCCAGAACCATGAAGTGAACGGTGTACCTCTTTCTGAAATGATAGATACTAGAATACCGTGGGGGAGAACAATCTCCCTGATATAAATCTCCGCCAACCTCTCGGAGGAGTATGTAGTCAACATTGGAATGAAATGGGCTGACTTGGTCAGCCGATTCACAACCACCCAAATAGCATCGAATTTTTTCAAAGTCCGAGGAAGTCCAACCACAAAGTCCATGGTGATCCGCTCCCACTTCCACTCTGGAAGCTCAATCTGCTGAAGTAACCCTCCTGGCCTCTAATGCTCATATTTGACTTGCTGACAGTTGAGACNATCCACAATCACCCAAATAGCATCGTACTTTTTCAAAGTTCGAGGAATTCCAACCACAAAGTCCATGGTGATCCGCTCCCACTTTCACTCTGGAAGCTCAATCTGCTGAAGTAACCCTCCTGGTCTCTGATGCTCATATTTGACTTGCTGACAGTTGAGACACTTCGCCACAAACTCCACTATATCCTTCTTCATCCTTCTCCACCAATAGTGCTGTCTCAGATCCTGATACATCTTCGCAGTACCCGGATGAATAGAATACCGTGAGCTATGGGACTCCTCAAGAATCAAATCCCGAAGCCCATCCACATTGGGCACACATATCCAACCTCGTATCCTCATCACATCGTCATTTCCTATAGTCACATCCCTGGCGTCACCTCGCCGAATCCTGTCCTGAAGAACCAGAAGGTGGGGATCATCATACTGGCGCTTTCAAATGCAGTCATAAAGAGAAGACCGAGCCACCACACAAGCTAAAACCCGGCAAGACTCTGAAAGATTCAATCTCACGAACTGACTGGCTAAGGACTGAACATCCAAGGCTAAGGGCCTCTCAACTTCCGGAAGATATGCCAAACTCCCCAAACTCTCCGCCCGGCGACTCAAGGCGTCGGCCACCACATTGGCCTTCCCCGGGTGGTATAATATAATGATGTCATAGTCCTTTAGTAACTCCAACAATCTCTGCTGGTGCAAATTGAGATCCTTCTGCCTGAACAAGTGTTGTATACTCCGGTGATCCGTAAAAATCTCACATGGAACACCGTACAAATAATGACGCTAGATCTTCAGGGTGTGAACAATAGCTGCTAACTCGAGGTCATGAACTGGATAATTCTTCTCATGCACCTTCAACTGCCTGGACGCATAGGAAATCACCCTACCGTCCTGCATCAATACTGCTCCAAGGAAAATCCTCGAGGCATCACAATAGACAGTGTAGGACCCCGAACCTGTAAGCAACACTAATACTGGGGCCGAAGTCAAAGCTGTCTTGAACTTCTAAAATCTCTCCTCACACTCCTCATTCCACCTGAACGGAGCACTTCTGGTTCAGTCTGGTCATAGGTGCTGCAATGGATGAAAATCCCTTCACAAAACTCCGATAGTAACCTGCCAAACCAAGGAAACTGCGGATTTCAGTAGCTGATGACGGTCTAGGCCAACTCTGCACGCCTCCACCTTCTTCGGGTCTAACTTGATCCCATCACAAGACATCACATGGCCCAAGAATGCCACCGAATCAAGAAAAAATTCACACTTAGAGAATTTTGCATACAATTTCTTCTCCCTCAAGGTCTGAAGCACAGTCCTCAAATGCTGCTCACGATCAGCCTGGAACCGAGAATACACCAAGATGTCATCAATAAACACAATGATGAAGGAATCAAGATAAGGCCGAAACACACTGTGCATCAAATGCATAAAGGTTGTTGGTGCATTGGTCAGCCCAAATGACATGACAAGAAACTCGTAGTGACCATATCTGGTCCAGAAGGTAGTCTACGGGATGTCCGACTCCCGAATTTTCAGCTGATGATAGCTAGATCGCAAGTCGATCTTGGAGAATACTCTGGAACCCTGTAGCTGGTCGAATAAATCATCAATGCAGGGCAAAGGATACCTGTTCTTCACTGTAACCTTGTTCAGATGCCGATAATCAATACACATACGCATAGAGCCATCCTTTTTCTTCACAAATAGCACGGGAGCACCCCAAGGTGATACACTAGGCCTGATGAAGCCCTTATCAAGAAACTCTTGTAACTGCTCCTTCAACTCCTTCAACTCGGGAGGAGCCATCCGGTAAGGAGGAATAGGAACGGGCTGAGTGCCCGACAACACATCAATGGCGAAATCAATATCTCTGTTGGGCGGCATACCCGGAAGATCAGCTGGGAAAATATCAGGAAAGTCCCTCACTACGAGGACTGACTCAACTGGAGGGGTATCAACACTAACATCTCTCACATAGGCCAAATACGCATCACACCCCTTTTCAACCATCCGCTGAGCCTTAAGGAAAGAAATGACCCTGTGGGGAGTATACTCTAAGTTACCTCTCCACTCTAATCTCGGCAAGCCTGACATAGCCAGTGTCACGGTCTTAATGTGACAATCAAGAATAGAATAATAGGGCGACAACCAGTCCATGCCCAAGATAACATCGAAATCTACCATGCTGAGTAATAACAAATCAGCCCTGGTCTCAAAACCACTAAGAGAAATCAAACACCACCGATATACGCGGTCCACAATTAGAGAGTCTCCCATAGGAGTAGATACATAAACAGGGGAACTCAAAGAATTCCGATATATCCCCAAATGTGGAGCAAAATAAGAGGACACATATGAATAAGTAGAGCCTGGATCAAATAATATTGATGCATCCCTATGACAGACAAGGACAATACCTGTGATGACTGAGTCTGAAGCAACGTCCTCGGAACGGGTCGGAAGGGCATAGTACATGGCATGGCCTCCCCCTCTAGGGCGACCTCTATCTCCCCGACCTCCACCTCGAGCTGACTGAGGAGGTGGAGTGGCAGCTGGGGCTGGAAGAATAGCCGGAGGACCCGACGGAGCACGTGGAGGCTGATAAGATTATGGAGTTGCACCACTCTTGGCCATGGGGAAATCTCTAATCATGTGACGAGTGTCACCACACTCAAAACAACCCCTCGGAGGACGCTATGGCTGAGACTGAATAGGAGCTGGCATGCTGGGCTGGCCGGAAATAGCACCTCGAACTGGAGGCACACTGGATACTGGCGGTGCATAATAGATCCTGAGGTCTAGGTGGAGCTGGATTACCGCTGGCTGCTAGAAGGGCTGAATGAACAGGGCAACCCACAAAGCCCCTACCATAGCGTGTTGCTGGTGCACGAGCTCCTGAAAAATAGCCAGTCTCTCGAGACCTCTTGGCCTCTCTCTCCTCTCGGTCCCGGGAAAACATGCCCTCTAGTCTCCTGACAATACTCATTGCCTGCTAATAAGTGATATCCATCTCCAACTCTCTGGCCATACTAGTCTGAATACTAGGGTAGAGTCCCTCAATGAATCGGCGAACCCGCTCTCTGACTGTGGCAACCAAGGCTGGTGTATGCCGAGCTAACTCACTGAAACAGACTGCATATTCTGACACATTCATAGTAACCTGGCGCAACTGCTGGAACTCCGCGCGCCAAGTATCCCTGAGGCTCTGAGGGACATACTCTCGCAGAAACATGTCTGAAAACTGAGTCCAAGTGAGTGAGGCTGCCTCGTCCGGACTACTTAGCTGATAGGCCCGCCACCACTGGTATGCCACTCCCCTCAGCTAGAAAGCGGTGAAAAAAACACCACTGGTCTCCATAATGCCCATAGTGCGGAGAATACAATGAAACTCCTCAAGAAATCCCATAACGTCATCTGAAGCTAGTCCGCTAAAAATAGGTGGGTGGTACTTCTTATACCTCTCAAGTCTGAGCTGCTCTGCCTCAGAAGATGCTACCCTGTTCACATGTTGTACCGGATCCACTGGGGGCATAGGAATATACTCCGTGGCCTGATCAACCTGGCCCCTCTGCTCAGGAGTGCGGGTTGTGGGAGTCTGGGCCCCTCCCCCGGCCTGAGATGTAGCGGGAGCTATCGGAAGTAGTCTAGCCTGAGCTAGAGTGCTGAACAAGCTCATGAACTGAGCCAAAGTCTCCTGTAAGGCTGGAGCAGCAATAGGGACCTCCTGTGACGGCTATCCAGCTGGGGCTGCTATAGGCTCCTCTGTCGCTGCTCTCGCCGGTGCTCGGGCTGCACTGCGTGGTCATCCTCTACCCCGACCCCGACCTCTGGCCGCTCTGGCAGGGGGCTCAGGTGCCTGGTCGTCGGTCCTCCTAGTACAGGTGCTCACCATCTGTGGGAAAGAATCAGAATAGAATTTTTGGTGTCAATAACTCGCATGACAAGGAAATCAAAGAAATATGATTGTTCTTAACAGGCTTGTGACTTGTGAATCCTATGAACCTAGACGCTCTAATACCAACTTGTCATGGCCCGTTACCCTTCGAAAGGTATCGTGACGGTACCTAGTCTCTACGACTAGGTAAGCCTAATTTGTGGAAAAGATATTAAATAGAAGCAATAAAATAAAGACGGAATAAAGTAAATCTACTAATGAAACATCGCCACTTGGCACGTACAAAATATAACTTCCCAAAACCTGGAATATCACAAACAGTCACAAGCTTCTAGCACTACTATAGCTCTAACATAAACTGGAAAAGTACATAAAAATGTTTCTACAAGATAGAATAGAAGGAGACTCAGAGGATTCTGCGAACGCGGCAGAAATACCTTGCAGTCTCCCGGAATCAGCAACAGCAACTAACCACAAGGCTGATAGCTCGTACTTGGATCTGCACACGAAAACATGTGCAGGAAAGGGCATGAGTACACCACATTTGGTACCCAGTAAGTGCCAAGCCTAACCCCGGTCAAGTAGTGATGAGGTCAGGTTAAGGCTCTACCGGATTTCTAAATAAGTCACTATAAAACAATAAAAAAGATAGGTAATGCCTACATTAAACAGTTTAAGAAAAACAATATAAGTTTACAGTAAGAAAATCCTCGACTCAACATAATATATATCACAAGGGGGAATCTCCAGGATACCTTCCCGTAGCTCCAAATGATTATGCAGTACAGGGGGAGAGCTCCCGGAATACGTCCGTAGTCCCAATTTAAATATGAAATGCGAATGAATTCCAAATAAGGTTTATTTTAACAGTTCAGGAGAAAAGTCACAGGAAAAACACAGGATAGGACTAACTAGACATGGTGCACATAGTATCAAATGGCAATTTCAGATAAAACATGTAGACATGCTCCTTCCTAATCTAAACTACACAATTAGCACATTAAACAGTAAAATAAAAGTGAAATGATTTATGTCATGGAAGGAAAAATGGAATTTTAGTAACAATGGCTCGTGCACGTACTCGTCACCTCAAGTACATGGTGCCCATACAACAAATAGTATCAAACAACCTAAGGGGGAAGTCCCCAACACAGAGTTAGGCAAGCCACTTACCTCGACTGCTCTACTCAACTCGAAATCACGGTCTTGCCACGAGTACCCGACTCCGAATGGCCCAGATCTATTCAATTCAATTGTATATTGTTAATATCACTTTAAGAAACCAATCTAGCTAATTAGTTCAAGGCTAATACGCAAAATTAGGAAAATTGCCCAAAACGTCCCCCGAGCCCACGTCTCGAAATCGGGTAAAAATTACAAATTCCGAAGACACATTCACTCACGAGTCTAACCATACAAGAAGTACTCGAATCGGATACAAAAATCTTGATCAAAACTAAAAAAGTTGGCGTAAGAACTTTATCCAAATTTTTCCCAATTTTCCACCAAAATTTCGAAATTAAAGGATGGATTTAAGTGTATAATCATGGAAATTAGTCTAAACCGAGTAGGAATTACTTACCCAAATTTTCCAGGAGAAAATCTCTCCAAAAAATGCACTTTCCCGAGCTCTCAAGTTCAAAATATGAATTAAGGCTTAAACCCTCGATTTTGGGTTTTAAAATCTGCCCACTTGAGAGTTCATCGCGTTCACGGAAGAACCATCGCGAACGCGAAGGGTAAGAAACACGCGCCCTAAATTTGGCCTACACGAACGCGTACCTTGGGCTGCGAACACGGACCACTTCCTCTATAACCTTACGCGAACGCGTTACCATTCACGCGAACGCAAAGGGTAAAACACTGGACCCGCTGAGTCTAAATCCTTCTTCGCGAACGCGGCCTGGACCACGCATTCGCGATGAGCACTGGACCAAACCATCGTGTTAGCACCTAGCCTAACGCGATCACATAGAGTAATTTTCTCCCCTTGCCCAGCTTGGCCTATGTGTTCGCAACATCCCTTATGCGAACGCATAGAAGAACACCAGCACCAAAAAATCTGATCCTCCCTAAGTCCAATTTTTAACCCGTTGAGCATCTGAAACACACTCGAGGCCCCCAGGACCTCAACCAAACCTACCAACCAGTCCTAATACCTCATTAAAACTTGGTCGAGCCTTCTAAACACATCACATAACACCAAAATCACAATTTATGCATGGATTCAAGCCTAAGGACTTATGAAATTTCCAAAATCCACAACCGATGCCGAAATACGTCAAAACTGGTCCGAATGACCTCAAATTTTACACACAACACACAGGTCATAAATGACACTACGAACCTACAGCCACTCTCGGAATTCCATTCTGAGCCCGATATCAAAATTTCACTTATCGACCGAAATCGCCGAAATTCTAACTTCTGCCAATTCAAGCCTAAATCATCTACCGACCCCGAGAACCCATTCCGAACACGATCCTAATCCTGAAATCACCTAATGGAGCTAACAGAGTCAACAGAATTCATTTCGGATCCGTCTTCACACAATTCCCACTACGGTCCGATTTCTAAAGCTTAAACTCATATATAGGGATTATGTGTCCAAAAACTCTCCTAAATTCACGACTAATCATTCCGACACATCACATAAGCAGATATAAACATGGGGGAAGAAGTTATTAGGGGATGGGGCTCTAACACTCAAAACGACCGACCGGGTTGTTACAAATCCACTCCATATGTATGAATTCAGGCGACTGGCCCCGAATCTCCTATAATTTTGCATGCCCATAAAAAATGACCAAATGAACAATAGTCATTGCTTCCCGTGATCATTCCTCTTTTTTATCGTTTTAAGGTTATAAAACGGGAATTCAAGTCCATTCCAGATTTTTGAGTGCTATAGTCCAGGCCAATCTTATGAATTCGGGAGGCCGGCTCCGAATCTCCTAAAAACTTTTGGGCCCTTAAAAAATTACCTAATGATAGTAATCATCGCTACACCATGACCGTTCCTCATTTTTTGGCGTTTTAGGGTCATAAAATAGGAATTAAGGACGATTTTCCAATTTTCGTGTGCTAAGTCCACATGAATTCGGGCGATCGGCCCCAAATATTTTTAAATTTTACTGGCCCTTAAAAATGACCTAATTAATGATAGTAATTGCTTCTCCATGACCATTTCTCGTTTTATGGATTTTTAGGGCCATAAAACAAGAAATCAAGACGATTCCCTGATTTTTATGTGCTATAGTCCACGACTCCACGCCCATCTGCATGAATTCGGGCTACCAGCTTTGAATCTCCTAAAATTTTGCTGACCTATCAAAAATGAACTAACAAACAATAGTTATCGCTTTGGGATGACAGTTCCTTGTTTTAGGTGTTTTAGGGCAATAAACATGAATTTGAGGAAATTTCCAGACTTTTGTGTCCTATACACGCCATCTGCATAAATTCGGGCAACCGACCCCGAATCTTCTAAAATTTTGTGAGCCCATCAACAATGACCTAATAAATAATAGTTATCGCTTCTCAATGACCTTTCCTCATTTTGTAGCATTTTAGATCTATAAAACAGGAATTCAAGATGATTCTCAGATTTTTGTGTGCTAGTACACGACATCTAAATGAACTCGGGTGACCGGCTCTGAATTTCCAAAAATTTGGCGGCACATAAAAATGACCTAATGAATAATAATCATCGCTTCTCCATGAACATTTCTCGTTATTTGACATTTTAGGACCATAAAATAGAAAATCAAGATGATTTCAAGATTTTCGTGTGCTATATTCCGCGCCATCTGCATGTATTCGAGCAACCGACACCGAATCTCCTAAAATTTTGTGGGCTCATGAAAAATAACCTAATGAACAATAGTCATTGCTTTACCATTATAGTTCCTCCTTTTTGGCTTTTTAGGGTCATAAAACAGGAATTCAGGACGATTCCCAGATTTTTGTTTGCTATAGTCGACCTCATCTGCATGAATTCGGGCAACCGACACCGAATCTCCTAAAATTTTGCAGGCCTATCAAATATTACCTAATGAATAATATTAATTGTTTCGCCATGACCGTTCCTCATTTTTGGCGTTTTAGGGCCATCAAATAGGAATACAGGATGATCTTCAGATTTTCATGTGCTAAGTCCACGCAATCTGCATATATTCGGGCAATCGGTCCCGAATCTTCTTACATTTTACGGGCCCATAAAAAATAACCTAATGAACAATAATCATTGTTTCTCCATGACCATTCCTCATTTTTTTTGACTATTTTGGGCCATAAAATAAGAATGTAGGACGATTACCTTATTTTCATGTACTATAGTCCATGCCATCTAAATGAAATCGGGCGACCGAATCTGAATCTCCTAAGATTTTACAGGTCCATAAAAATTACCTAAGGAACAATAGTCATCGCTTTGCTATGACCGTTCCTCATTTTTGGCATTTTTAGGGCCCAAAAATATGAATTCGGGGAGATTTCTAGAGTTTGTGTGCTAAAGTCCACACCATCTGCATGAACTCGGATAACCGGGCCCGAATATCCTAAAATTTTATGGGCCCATCAAAAATTACCTAATGAACAATAGTACCGTTCCTCATTTTTGGTATTTTAGGGCCATAAAACAGGAATTTAGAACGATTTTCTAATTTTCATCTGCTATTGTCCATGACATCTGCATGAATTTGGGCGACGGGCTCTGAATGTCCTAAAATTTAGCATAACATTAAAAACGAACTAATGAAAAATAGTCATCACTTTGCCATGACCGTTCCTCATTTTTGGCAATTTAGGGCCATAAAATAGGAAATCATGATGATTAACAGATTCTTGTGTGATATACTCCATGACATTAGCATGAATTCGAGTAACTGGTTCTGAATCTCCTAAGATTTTATGGGTCCGTCAAAGATGACCTAGTGAACAATAGTCATCGGTTCGCCATTACCGTTTCTACTTTTTTGGTATTTCAGGGCCATAAGACTCGAATTTAGGATAATACCAAGATTTTCGTATGTTATAGTCCATATTATCTGCGTGAATTCGAGCAACCGTCTCCGAATCACCTAAATTTCACAGGCACATAAACTAATGAACAAAATTCATCGCTTTGCCATTATGGTTCATCATTCTTTGGCGTTTTATGGCCATAAATAAGAATTCTGGGCGATTCCCTGATTTTCATGTGCTATAGTCCACGCCGTCTTTATGAATTTAGACTCATGTGCTATAGTCCACGCCGTCTTTATGAATTTAGACGATCGACTTTGAATCTCCTATAATTTTGCAGGCCCATAAAAAACAATCTAACGAAAAATAGACATCACTTCTCCATGATCGTTCCTCATTTTTGGCATTTTAGGGTAATAAAATAGGAAATCAGGACAATTTCTAGATTTTTTTATGCTACACAGTACACGCCATCTGCATGAATTCGAGAAACCGGATCCGAATCTACTTAAGTTTTGAGAAACCATAGCCTAATTAACAATAGTCATAACTTCACTATTATTGTTCTTCCTTTAGGGTCATAAAACAGGAATTCATGACGATTCAAAGATTTTCCTGTTCTATAGTCCACATTATTCATGAATGCGGGCGATCGGCCCCGGAATCTCCTAAAATCTGGCAAACCCATAAAAATGACTTAATGAACCATATTCATCGCTTCACCATTACCATTCCTCATCTTTGGCATTATAGGGCCATAAAACAGGAATTCAGGACGATTCTCAGATTTTCATATGCTATAGTCCAGGCCATATGAACGAATTCAGGCGATCGACTATGAATCTTCTATAAATTTGCGGGCCCATAAAAAATTACCTAACGAATAATATTCATCATTTTGCCATGACAATTCCTCATTTTTTGTGTTTTAGGACCATAAAAAGGAATTCAACACAATTCTCATTTTATGTACATCACCATGATTGTTCAGGCGACCTCCTCTGGATCTTCTAAAATTTTGCGGGCTAATCAAAAATGACCTAATGAATCATAGTCAGTGCATCGCCATGATTGTTCCTCATTTTTTGACGTTTTAGGACCATAAAATAGGAATTAAGAACGATTTCCAGATTTTCGTGTGCTATAGGCTAGACCATCTACATGAATTCGGGCAACTGGCTCCTATCTTCTAATATTTTATGAGCCCATAAAAAATGAAGTAATGAATAATAGGAATCGCGCCATGACTCTTCCTCATTATTTGCATTTTAGGACCGTAAAATATGAATTGAGGACGATTTCCATATTTAGTCCATGTCATCAGCATGAATTCGCGTGACCGACTCAGAATCTCCTAAAATTTTATGGTCCTATCAAGAACGACCTTATGAAAAATAGTCATCACTTCGCCAGGACTGTTCCTCATTTTTGGTATTTTGGGATATAAAATTACAATTTAGAATGATTCCCAGATTTTTATGTGATATAATCTACGAGGATTCGAACGACCGACCCCGAATCTCCAATAATACGCAGACCCACAAAAAATTTCCTATAAACAATAATCATCGCTTATCCATGTTCGTTCATCATTTTTTGGCATTTTATGGCCATAAACAGGAATTTAGGACGATTACCGGATTTTCGTAAGCTATAATTGATGCGAGACTAAATTGCATAGTTTAACATGTGATATACCTTACATTTTATGCGCATTAATGATAAAATTACACTTGTTATATTCTTAAGGGAGTTTATTTCATGTGTAGGTTTTTTGGAGATGGAAACGGAGCTAAAGGGATGCAAATACGTCGAAAATACGCAAAAGGAGACGCC